>JABSTQ010008213.1:0-48203 GCA_013358835.2 Ixodes persulcatus | reverse complement strand
CAGCTCGGCGTTCTGACGTCACCGCACCCCTGCGCAAGAGCAGACGAACTTGCCCTCCACATTAACAACCCTACTTGTCTTTTATGGTGCCATTTTACAGGGAAGCTGTACACCTCTACCAGCCAAGGAAATTTTCGTGTCGTCTCTGTAAGCAAAAAACTCCCGGCGAAATATTGAAGGCAAAACTGCAAATCTCCTTTGAAATCAGGCATAAGCTCATACAGCTCAGTATCCGTTTCAATAAAGAAAACCACAAAAACAAGCATCAAAACCGCATGATGCATGATAAAGCACATGTGACCAATAGGAACACCCTCCCAGCGTTTTGGTAAAGATTAGGTTTGCAGCAGCTTCAAAGGGGTTGACGTCATTCGAGGCCCTCGTGGAAGTGCGAACCGCACAATGGATGACAACGGCGCCTGGTGCCGGGGCGACGGCAGCTTGCGACGTGGGGAGTGACGTCACTTGCCTTTCATATATAAAAAAGAGCCCGCCTATACCCCGTTCACCTTACGTCCGGTCGCAGCGGATGCTACGAGCTATCTTAGCCAATCCCGTTCTGGGGACGTGGCCCGTGATACGCTTTCCGCGCGTCGCTGTGGCCCTTCTCTAAGGTCAAGTGACACCAGTCTTGTACACGTTACTAAAAAAGTAATCGATTACAATTACAATTACTCTTGGCTAAAATGATTCGGATAGATTACTTGATTACTCGACAGAAAAAGTAATTGGACATTACTTTAAGAGTAACCGTTACTTTTTCGATTACTTTATTGTGTGAAGACTTACATCTTTAGCGCTCATAACAATGAACTACTTCAGAACCTATATTTCACATTTTCACAAGTATTGAAGAAGGGAAATGGGTTCCCTCTTCGTGGTCGTTGCACCGTCACAATGCGGACACAAGCATAGGATTCGTTTGAAGAAGTTTAATGATTTGGGCGTTCGCCAGTTGGGGGGGGGGGGGGGGGGGGGGAGCGGAGGGGGTCTTAGTCAAGCTTAAGCAAGTGTTTGTCGCTCAAAGTTTGCGTCGCTCATTTTATTATTCACATGTGGATAACTCGCATGCTATACAAAAGAGCAGCAGCTCCAGGATTTGAACGGGTCATGTGTAGTATCCGTTAGCGGAAGAGATCGCCCCGACCACTTCTTAACTCGAAACCTTGCTTGTCACAAAGACCACGTAGGGGAAATAGGGAAATATTTGAACTGACTTTGTTATTTTTGCATCCGCTTTAGACATTCTTCGATTCTGGTTCTCCTACGGCTGCGTGTAGGTACCGTAAGCAGGATTCTTTTTATTTCTGTGAGTGTGTGCATGAGGGGCTAGAATTTGAACGAAGGACTTACAAAGCTACATTCTGCTTTCTCAAACTTCGCCCTGAATGGCCTTTGTGACCACTGGGGCTTCCCACTCCCAGTCCCAGCTCGAAAAAAAAAAAAAAAAAAACGGACATTCCACAGAAACTGTACATACATGGGGTTGACTTCGTTTCCTACAGCTCCGCAAAAACCTTTCTTTTTTCTGTTCGAAAAAGAAGCAAATTTATTTTTGTTAATCAAAAAAAAAAGTGTGCAGGGGGGGGGGGGGGTTCCGGTGAAAAAATAGTATCGGTTAAAAGTAATTTTTATTACTTCAAAAAGTAACCAAATTACTCTTGGGATTACTGCCTAATAAAGTAATCAACTGATTACAAAATTACTCCAAAATGTATCAATTACAAGTAATTTGATTACTTGTAATGCGTACGGTACAAGTCTGCGTGACACTCACACGGCCACCAGTTGGCTCCGATGGCTCGTAACATTCGCTGCGCTTAAACGTAAGATGAAACGGAGTATAGCAAACTGATTTCATTGTTTGCTGCAGCTCCGCGATGAATAAGTCACGCATAGTTAGGACTCCCGAGCAGCAGCGTGAATACTAGGAGCGGCAAAGGGAAAAGAAACGGCAATACGACCAGCGGCGGCGTGCTGCGACAGGCGCGACGGCATTTCGTATTGTGCAGTAGGCAATCGTTGCACGTGATACCGCAGCTTCGTTGACCAACAACGTTCACAGCGTGGATTGGCCCCCCTTTTTCGAAGGCTAGGACCCCGATCTCGTAGCCTTATCCTCGGCTGTTACTCCTGCTGACTGAGAGTTCGCGCAGTAGCGGGATTACAAAAAGCTGGGAAGCAAAACAAATGGAAAATGAACACAGATATGTAAAAACTAAAAACTTGAAAAGTAGCTCCGCTCAAAAAAAGCGGAGCTACTTTTCAAGCGAAAATGAATCTATGAGACCACGATGGCGCATAGCATTTCTAGCGCTCGAGACATGGGAACCGGGACTTGTAGCCGGCTGCCTGCGGACCGCGTCCCAGAAAGTCGCGGGCCAAATGTGGCCCCCGGCCGCGTGCTTGAGACCCTGACATAGACGTTGCGAGTGTTCAGGAAGGCTAACACTAATCACTTTTTCGGGTGATGAAAACGTGTGAAAATTCGCATCCTTCATGACGACTTCAAATACAGTACGCAACAGTAATACCATGAACTTGAGCACACGCATGGAATGCGCAAAATAAGGAATCCGAGCGATGTTCGAGGACGCAAACGCTAAGAAAGCACCACCTGTAGAAGTAAACAACACGACGGCACGAGCGTTTCTGCTGTCTTGAGAGTGCCGCCACATCACCGCACGAGTAGATGAATCTTCCCTTCGATGACGTGGTGGGTTATCAATCATCGGGACACATGACGAGAATTCAGTCAAGGATAGCGCTCTACGCGGAACAATGAGCTTCCATCACGCCGACCAAGTCACATTTTAAGAACAAATGACTACCTTGGCAGTCAAACGGCGCTTTGGAGGCTTTTACTACCCAAAAGGCGAGTTACTAGCCTTTGGGCAAAGTGACAAACCCCAAACCGCTGTGGAATGACCACTTTTCTGCAGGTGACGATTGGGGGGGGGGGGGGGGGGGGTCACTTTCGAATCCGATATTCACGTACAGGCTGTCGTAAATGATATTAGTAACTGAGGTAACTACTGAAAGACTATAAATTATATTCTTCCTTAGCTTTCGTGATCCTTTAAGATCCGCCCAGATCACATCTGTTGTGCAATTCGGGTAAATTGGTAGAGTAAATATTTTGTCAGCGCAAGCAGCAACACAGGTCTCGACAGCTATGGACCGTGGTATGGTGTACTAGCTGTGGCATCATAAGCATCATAACAACAACGAACGACGTGGGTATTGCCGAAATAAGGTAAGGATATTTGTTTGCTGCATTTTATTGCAAAGAATATTTAAAAAAAATTATTAGTTGTATATCTGATCGTATTGAACCATTGAACAGTGAGACCGAGGATCGGCTGGGTAAACATGCTCAAAGGTATGTGACAGTGTCGCCCGCACTGTTTTCCTCAATCTAGGACTGGTTGAATTTCTCGAGCTGCACCCATCGTGGTTGTGATCTCCTGGCTGTACGCATGTAGTGCGCGAACCTTCCAATTCAGTAGCAGGTTACAGTTCAGTGGCAGCGTAGAAATTGGCATTTACTAGATTGTTGCGTCGTCACGGGCGCTAGTTGTGCTTTTACAAGCTCCAGCGCGAGCCAGAACTTGCGCCTCTTTCGACGTTTGCGTTCTTCAGTTTTGATGTTCGGCTCTATGATTCATTAAACCTAATCTAACAGTCAATCACCTCTGCCTCGTCACCGGTCAGGGCACCCCATAGTGCTGCCGCTCTGCTGGCCCTTCCTGGATGTCTCCTGCTGCCAAGTAGCAGCCTGATCGTCGAACAATCACCATTGTCGCCTCTCCACCAGAGAATCACAACATTTTGGTGCGTCAGTTACCACTATATTTCAGAGCGTCAGCTACCGCTATATTTTGATGCGTCGATCGCTACTACGTTTTGGTGCGTCGGCAGAGCCTGTCGGCCCATCCCGTTCTTTCAACTGTTCTGGGCACAAAGAGAGCCCCCGCGGTTTTTCACAACGTTCTTTCGCTCGTGGTCATTTAGTTTTTTTAGGGCAGTTTGTAAGCTTCTGAGGTTCTTGCAGTGTTCCAACACTTGTGTTCCTTCAGTTCTTTCAGGACAGTAAATAAGCCCTTGCGGTTCTTCACAGTGTTCCAACGCTCGCGATCGTTCAGTTTCCCAGTCTGCCCTGCAAGACGTGGCCTGGTTTAGATCCCGAAACTTCCAGAATTGTGTTTTGCCTTGCGATGTTAAAATGTTGAAAAGGATTTTTCGTGTGAAGCCAGCCTAAAACATCTCTGTTTGCAACACTGTTACAGGTTTGTCACCCTGTTTTTATTTTATAGTGATTTAGAACTGCCGTGGACAACGCCGCAGCCCACCAGCGAGCACAGCACCTCATGCGGCAAGCACCCGCAAAAAGACGCGAAGAGGGTTAGCAGACAAGGCCCTTCATGTAATCGATGCCACCAGCCCGACAGCCCACAAGACCACGTATTGTATGCAATAAATCAGTTGTCGTCGTTAACCTGTCTCAACCATGACATGCCGGCAGCGGTGGGATCCAGTGTCGCCCATGACAAGAACAAAAGCTATATAGAAATGATAGGAGACGAGTGAACATTGCAGTGTGCGCTTCTGCTAATTGTATTGCAGCCACCGACAGCTTGTCAGCTACTCTTGAATCGACCCATTTCAAAACTGTGCACCATCTAAACTATGTTCACCGTGCCGGACCAATCAGCCGCCTCCCTCTTATCACCCAGTGATGTGATTGCTGCGCCAAACTGCCACCATAGTGCTTATTCTGCTACACTTCCTACATTTGACCGAAATGGGAGGAATTCACGACAACATTGCTCCAGAACTTATGACTTAAGTTCAATTAAATAATACTGAAAATATAACAGCTGCAGGCCTCGCTACCGGGCGAATCGTTTGAGTAGGCTCGTGCAGGTTTTCAGATTTCATAATCGCCTCAAACAATTTCGATTATCGCAAGCCTCGTACTCAGTTTCTCAACA
Source organism: Ixodes persulcatus (assembly GCA_013358835.2). Taxonomy (NCBI): domain Eukaryota; kingdom Metazoa; phylum Arthropoda; class Arachnida; order Ixodida; family Ixodidae; genus Ixodes; species Ixodes persulcatus. Next base: position 43,209 of record JABSTQ010008213.1, on the reverse strand, counting down.
GTCTCGTGTTCGGGCTGCTGAACTTGGATGATTGCGTTCTCACGCACAGAGGTGAATTATTCATTGATAGCGTCCATGATAAGTTCGTACTAATAACACTGAAAAACTAATACGTACTCGCATGCGCTGAGGCCTCAGTAACTTACCGACAAATCGTTTGAGTTTAGTTTGTTTCTCAGCTGTGAGAAGTTTTCACATTTCTCTTGAAAATAATCTCGACGTGGAGCGTTGACAACGCAGTGTGAAGTCTGATCTTGGGAACTGTTCAGGTTATGGCACCTGGGTTACGTCTGCCCGTTAGAAGTCAACCAACGATGATGTTTGACATTCCATGAGTCAGCAAAGCATTTAGCTGACAGTCTCAACGCAGTCGTGTTTCAGATTGTTCTGTGTGCACTGTGTCGCTTGCCTTTGCGCAGAGCTAGTGGCCGTAAGTGTTGTGCAGTGAAGTCCTCGGAGCAATACGGTACGGAAGCAAGCGTTCGAAGTAACTAGGTACGTGCGTCGCGATGTCTTGCGTGGCGTCGTGCTTTGCCGCACTGCGCCGGCGTACTAAGTGGAAAGGTACTCCTCCAGAGCGAGAGGTGGGCGCAAGAACTGAACTCTTGTAGGTTTATTTTTTTATGCTTTTTTTTGTATCAATTAAGAATTGCAGTTTTGTTACAACCCCGATTAGAACTTGAAGGAAACAATTCTAGGTGCTAAAAATGATTGTATTTTAACATTTCTTCACTGGGATTTCGTACCTAAAATAATCATTCACGACAGTTTGCGCTGTCCTTCATCAGTCGTCTTCTTCTTACCGTGTCTGGTGCTTCCACAGCAACTAAACAGCTAGTGTTTGTTCTCCTAATATTTGCTGTGTCTCCTCCTCACATTTGCAGTAATATAATCGAAATTGAAGAGTGCGCTTATGCTTCAAAAGCTCTTTTTGCTTCCTCAAAATGAACTTTTGGCTGCTCCAACAGCTGCTCCAAAATGACTACGACCAATAACATCACTGCTGTTATCACCTGACCCGGGTCTTTGCGCGTGTGTATGGCCGAGAGCGGGATGGTGTGGTGAAAGCGAAGCGTATGACTGGTCTAACAAGGACGTAGCTTCCACCGCAGTCTCAGCTTAGAGGTGAACGGAGTATGGTAGCTGCAGCCCCAATTATCGAAGTCTGTCATTGTTTGGGCACACACTGTTGCCGTTTTTGCTTGATGTTACAGAGAAATTTGCTTCATCTCAATTAACCTTATGCGAAATTGCATGGTAGTCTGACAACACTGAGAGCGCCGCCATTTTAATGTTAGCAAGCGTCGTCCGTGCTGAAGCACGGTGGAGGCATCGGAGACAATCGTACTGGCTGTGTGCGATGGCGCGGCTGCTGTGTTTTCCGCCTTCTGACCATGGAACGTGGACGAACAGTTTAAACAACCTACCGCAACTGCCTGACGAAACTTTCGGAGGCCTGTGCACACACTGGCGACAACCTGCGGTGTGTAAGCTTCCACAGCGAAGGCGTAGGACTTGCTCCGCTGCTTCAACGAGGTTGTTGCCAGCGTGCACAGGCCTCCTAGAGTTTCATCAGAAAGTTACGGTAGGTTGTTTAAACCGTTCGTACACATTTTATGGTCAGCAGGCGAAAAACAGCTGCTGCGCTATCGCACACTGCCCGTACGGCTCTCTCTGATGCCTCCACCGTGCTTTGGTACCGACATCGCTTGCCAACATTAAAATGGCGACGCTCTCAGTGTTGTCACATCACCAAGTAATTTCGCATATCTATTGAGCCAATTTGACTGGTTGCAATCTTTTTTTTTTTTTTAACATGGCATATATCGAAAACTTTTGGTACAGTGGATTATACCAGGGTGGATGCAAAAGTAACCGAATGATTTTTTTAAAGGCGGGCCATTTGTATTACCAGCTTCCGCCGCTAGCAGTGCTTTGCAGCACCCCTTCCGAGTGAGTTTGCCGACTGGCATTGCCTGCTATCAGTATTTTTTTTTTTTAAGCGCTTCAAAATCTTTTTTTTTTTGTTGTTTTTGCAATGTTTGATATGAAGGAACAACATGCGGCTGTGAAATATTGCTTTAGGAAAAACTGTGCCGGAAACTCTTGTAATGCTTCAGAGAGCTTACAAAGAAGATGCTAATAAGAAATCGCAAATCTATTAGTGGGTTTCTCGCTTTAAGAACGGTGAATTATTGATCGATGACCAACCTCGTTCAGGGCGACCCTCAACCTCCTCAACTGATGAAAACAAAGAAATATTTGGGCATTGTTCACTCCGAGTGTGTTCCTTTTGGTGAATCTGTTAATCAGGTGTTTTACATGGGAATTTCGCGACAATTGCGAAACTCAGTAAGGCAGAAACGCCCCGATATGAAAGAAAGGGGGAATGATAGTTCCATCACAACAATGCCCCAGCAGACACTGCCCTGTGAGTGCAACAATTTTGTTTTATCAAACTGGCATGACATCGCTTCTCCACCTCCCGTATTCTCATGAACTCGCCCCGTGTGATTTTTTCTGTCCTCCCGTATGAAAAGTCCTCAAAGAAAATCATTTTGTGAATGTGAAAGGTCCTGCAAGTCAGACATTACAAAAAACGAGGAATGATATCGAAGCGCTTGGGGAAAAAATTCACAACATGCCGCTGGATCCTTAAGAGACGACGCCGGTTGGCAAGCTGACTTGGCAAGGGCGCCGCATAGCGGTGCTAGAGGTGGATGTTGGTACTACGAATGCCCGGCCTCCTGAAATTCATTCTGTTTATTTTTGAGTACCCCCTCAAATTTTTTTTTTATTGTTGAAACTTTTGTTCTATGGCCCAGTATCTTGCTTGGTGTAAATCATATCCTTTTTGTGTTATACAAATTTTCAGGTATTTTTTTAGGATAGTGAAAGGACTGTGATGTTGCATATTTTTATTATTTAATATGTTTGTAATGCATACAGCACATTGTTTTTTGGTTAAATCTTCGCTGTTTCATGTAAGTTTATTGGATCGTTTCATATTCAAAGGTGCCAATAAGAAGGCTGCAAGGTCTGTTCTGGCTTCAGAAATAGTGATAATTATTGTAGTTTAATAGTCCAGTACTGCAAAGAGACTCCTTTTCAGATCTCCATTTCCACAATGTTTCAAAAGTACCTACAACGTTTTCTTTTTAAAGTTTTAATTTTTTTAAAGGAAAATATTTTCAACATAAAATTGTATAACCTTGTTTGGAAAATAAAAGAATACAAACAATTGTCACCTGAACACTATGTCTTCATTATAGCCACTTTATATATACAGTATAGTTTTGGTTGTCATGCCCTAACGTTTTGAGCTTAATACACTGTTTATATGAAGTGTCCCCATGCTTGGAAAGTGGCAACCTTTTGTTGTCAACAGAAAAGTGAGATTTCAAATAATTTGATATAGGTGTATATGTTCTCCGAATGCAGCAGAAAAAAAGAAACCTCGGGTATGCCTTGTTTTGTTTCTTTTACATGTACTCCAATCCTTTTTTTCACATAAGTTTAATTTAAGGGATTTTAAAGTGGAGCGAGTAGAGCGACCTCATCGGTCACTCGACCAACACGGTAAAGCTTGCCGCCAGCGTTTGCTTGCTACATTTAATTACCTATTCTCAAGCACCAAATGTAAGCGAAAAAAGAACGAATTAAACAACACAAGACTAGGATTATGTTCCCTTTAGCCGATCACTGACTAGGAATGCAGGTATTATGGCAACTTTGCTGCTATTACACCGCGCAGAACGAGCATGGGGCCATATGACTTTAGTCAGTTTATCACTGCGTGATTCTGAAACCGAAACTAATCTGCAGTATGCCGTGCCTTGTTGCTTTAGCCTATTATTTTCATATCATGTTGCCCTTCGAAGTGCTAGATTAAGAGGAGGTGTCTAGCTTGCCAATTTAAATACACAGAGCACTTCTATACCAATAATACTTGCAAATACTCTTTGTATTCATCTAGTAACAGTGGGACCCACTTTCTTAATCCTTGTCAGGATATGGTAGGGCATATACACGATTCGGGTTGCTAGGGTGGTTAGAGTAGAGTTGCAGACGTGTTCTGTTGGAGTTGATTCTGCCTTGTGTTACTGCTGACATGTATGTGCCTGTAACAGTGTTAGGTGGCTTGGTTGGTGTGTGTGTTGCCGTATGAGTCGTACGTGTATAGTCGTAGTTCAGTAGTATATATAAATTAGTGCATGAGCTTCTTTTTTTAAGTGCCATCTAGCGGTTACTACTACACTTCCTAGGTGGCGCAAGCTGCCGTTTGATTCAATAAGCTAAGTGCTGAACGGTCCTGTAGCTATGGATTACAAACAGCTGGAGTGCGGTCCACTGGTGCCTCTCAGTTTGATAACAATAGTAATAAATGCGCCACTCAGCCACCTAAATGATTGTTCTGTGTCGAAGAGCTGCGAAGTGCAGACGACAATGGATAACCACGTCGGTTGAGGTAGGCACAAAGAAGAAGAGATGAAAAAAAAAATAGAAAATAGCGGTGCGTTGGTGCGTGTTGAACACCTCCCGTCGGTGTCGACGAAGGTGCCTAGCGATTCATCGCCGCATACGACAAGCATACGTTGTCTTCAATAAAGTCAGCATGGCTATTCCTCGCATTACGATATCTTTATTGAGCGTTCTACGCCGGCGGCTAAAATACAGTAAATCTAGCGAGATGCCGTCGGGTGCAATCGCGGTGATTCGGGCACACACAATGCCGTCCTTCCGGCTGGTAGGTACGGTGCCGGTGTCTAGGGACGGATGTTTAGGGTGTCTGATGGCGCTTGGAAGACGTCGAAAAGGCGTATGCGCCCTATTCTTTCACTCGGTCGAAAAGCCGAGCTGTTCGCTAGGCCTTGCAGGGGAATCCGAGCCTCGCTAACTTGCCGCCATGTTGCTTTAGGAGGATAGTCAAATTTGACCACATGCTTTTTGACTATGTGTGGAGTCGACATTTTTACCCTAGGCGTCGTTATATTTGGGACAACGTTTTACCATCCCAAATGTAGTCATATATGACTACCTTCGGGGTGGTAGTCATTTGTGACTGCCACCCCTTAAAGTGAACTATCACCACCGACGCCGTGTTCTTCAGCAGATAGCAGGAACCGCGAAACAGCACAGGCGCAGTCTTGTCTTTCTCTTGCTTCGTTAACCTTAGGATAGATGGCGCATAGCTTTGAGCATGGTAAAATTCTGAAATTTTCGTCACATCGCTAAATGTTGTTTAATATATAGGTCAGAATATTCTTTAACAAAACTTTTAAGAAAGATTCGGCGGCTATTGTTTTTGATCGCTGTGCTGCTGAGGTAGGCTCTTATCCAATAGGCGACGAGGATTTGACTGGCGTGCTTTGGCACCGGGGATGCATCGCAGTGAAAAGGCAGAGGCTTTCGAAGAAACAAATATCTAGAAGGTTCCGCTTTTCTATTAGAAGTTTTATAGCGAAAAACTTTTTTGGCTCTCCACATTTGTGTTTTGGTTTTCTTTTTCCGCCTTTTTGCTGACGTGCGGTGGTTAGAATTCAATTTCAAAACATTTTCATAATCCCTTTATAAATAATGTGTTAGAGGTGTTTGCAGCACGTACATGTTAGTAATATTGACCTATAATTTGAGTCTAGTGAGCTTTCGCAAGATTTGTGGATCAGGAAAACTTTTGCGATCTTCTATTCAATTGGCACCAAAGATTGATTAGAGAATCGTTGAAATTGCTAGTAAATGCATACTGACCAATTCAGCATACCGTTTTAGGAACATATTTGGAATTTCATCCGGGCAGCTGCCTCTTGTTCCGTCTAATACAAGCAGTAATGCAAGCACACCTGAGGTTGCATTAATCCTCCCAACACTTCACTTTTTCATGAAAAGTTTGAAACGTTTTCGTTCTGCCAGTGTCAACCGTAAAAAACAGAATTAAAGTTTAAAGTAGGTGCTACAATCTTCTGTCGTTTTTTGTTTCTCTGAAGAGCTGAAACTAGCCTTTTTTCCTCTTTTGGATTTATGCAGTCCCAAACTTTAGTGAGTGATGTTTTCATAAACGTTCCATAAACCGTCCGGCGCGTCATTTGAAGGCGCCGGACGGCTGCTCTTGTAGCTGCAGTGAATTCTATAGAATACATAAATTTCGAAGATGGCGTTTCAGCTCTGCTCTGTGAAACGCACTGTTATAAAACCGAATTCTAGATGGCGCTTCGAACAACCGGAGGTGGGCTGAAATGAGTGAAGGAGGTACCCCCCTCCACAGGTGCTCCACAACTGACGTAATCTGGTAACGTTGGGAAGGGGTGCACCCTTTGAGCTGCAGAGTTTGATCCCAACTGATTACAAGCAATTTTATGGTGTCAAATGAGGGCTTTGGACACTCGCTCGATCGTGCGCTCGCGCACCAGCACGAACCAAATGTTCGACGCTCGAAATAGTCTATATTTAGACTGCCCGCTCGACCTGTAAGCCTGCCTTCCCCTGACCTCACGGCAATGAAAGCGCAGTTACATTCGGACTTTGGTTTTGGCATTATTTTCGCCCTCTGATTTCACAATATATATTTCGAATTTCGTGACACTAAGTGCCATACCAGAAAAGGTAAAGTCCGGTGATTCCGAACGCATAGTTTGTTGGGTTAGCTCCGAAAATCGCCTGAGTCCTAAATAGACAAAAAGAGCACAAAATGGTCATGTCAACAGATGAGATGTGCACTAAGAGTTAAACCAGAGAGCCGACTAACATATAACAGATTATAATTTTTTGCTTCTTGATGAGAGTCAACGCCATTAAAATTGGTTTATATTAAAATTTAGAATCCACCTAATTAACACATAAAACAAACAAGAAAATATGGTTTTGCGTTTATTTAAAGAAATTCGCGGTTGTGAGTGTGAGTTGTTTCGTTGATGGGATCTTTTGTTTGCTTTCAGATATGTTCAAGCACAAAGAAGTATCCCGGGCTTGTGTTTGGCGTGGCGTTATTTGGGCTTGAGTTCGAAGATAGCGCCAAGAGTTGCAAACGAGGGAGGCGCTTGCCTCAGGCTGCTGGATTTTGGCGCACAGAGAAAGTGTCTACTTACATGAAAAGCGTTATTAGGAACCCTGGTTTCCTTAACCAAAACTGCCCATGCTAATAAAGTGTGGCTTTAAAAAATCGAAGTCGAATGTGTTGCGTGAAGTTCCTGTGTTCACACTTTGCAATTTCTAAACAGATATATAATTGTGGATCCCCGAAATTTTATCTCCTAATGTAGCTACTACTCTTTTTGAAACGGTCCGGCGCTCGAGACACCTACACCAAAATGATGCTTGAGAGAGGTCTATAAACTAGCTTTCTTTGAAATGTACACTTTTCAGCCAAGCTTATTTTTTCCTCCTTCGCTCCAATTTTTATATTTAGATTTAGCTTAACCAAAAACAAAGGATAACATGATCTCTCTATCTTTACCCCTCTCTCACTCGGTTTTAAAGCATAACATCCCAGTTAACGAAAACCTTTAATCTCAATACCAAGAGGAGAGACCCGCTCCGCGGGCCTATGGTATGGTTGGGTATTAGAGGATGGACGCATGGAAGGCGGTCAATACTTCGCAAGGTGCAATATAAGACGCTGTCCTCATTTGCTTTAGACAACGACGGCCGTGCCAAACCCTATTCTGGTGGAGAGGTTTCTAGAGCGACGTTTCTTTCCTAACCTCCCTCCTCTCGCCACCAGGGCACGTGACAAGGCGACGCCTCGGAATACGGCGAGGTTATTTATTTATTCATACTGTTGGCCTACAGGCCGTTAAAGGAGTGAGATATTGGTAAAACAACCAATCTTTAACGCACAATTCCACGAACAATACAGGACAATACATTTCATGATTGTTTCAGCACACGAACGCATTCAAATATAGGGGAACGAAAAAAAAAATAGATACGATTTTGTTGGGCGAGGCTTCTCAGGAGAGCATCAAAACCCTCAACGGTATCACCATAAAAAAGATCTGGGGTCAGGCTTTTCCACTCGTCTACAGTCCGGGAAAAGAAGGAATATTTTAACGGGTCGATTCGCGCTTTCATTGGCGTTATCATTTCATTGTGATTTCTTCTAAGTCCTCTGGCAGAACGAGCCTCTAAATATCGCAGTGAGTCTGTGTTGGGACTTTGTTTTTGTATCAAAAGAAGCAATTTTAGTCTAGCTACTTTTCGACGCTCTGCTAGTGATTGCAAGTTGAGTTGAGTGAGCACCGCACTGACCGATTGAGTCCTTCGTTATTGGGCTGTGATATATCTGGCAACACTTTTTGTACCTTTTTTTAATATTTCGATTTTGTTTTCCTTATGGGTCTTACACTGCACTTGTGTATTCTAAGACTTTGCGTATGTTAAGTAAGCTGTAAGATTTTTTTTCCTCTGTCGCTAATTAAGGTTACACCTTAAGAACCACAATTTTTTGTTTCGGTGGAGCTCGCGACGTTGTCGATACGGAATTTCCAATTAATATCCATCGACACGATTACATCCGGTTATGGTGAATTGCTGACGAACGTTAATGGTTTATCGTCAAGTTCGTAGTTTTAAGCAAGAAAGTATTTAATCTTGTTTGTGATCCGTGAAAATACAGCTTTTGTGGGGTTAATTTGCATTTCAGACCGCTTGCAGCACTCATTCTTGGAGTTGTGCATGAGGTTGACGGGTCGCGGATGGGAAGAGAGTACCACTGCCGCTGTCACGCCTGATGCCACGGTCGTTCGGTTTCTTTTTCTATGTATTCTCAGGGAGTGCCCTGTATTTTCCGACCGTAAAGTTTTTGCACAGAGTTTGGTTGAAGTTTCGGAGGCTGTGGTCGCTGCCGTTGGGGGTCGTCCAGGTCCGGTATTGCTCCGGGTCGTGCCACCGCATACACGTCAGGAGGACGCTATGCTCCCAACTCGCCGGCGCCCCCGGGTAGGTCCAGATGAGACCGGAGATTGACCTGGTGCGTCGGAGCAGAGCAGTCGGGACAGGCGAGAGGGATTCGATTGTAGTCCCCTTACAAGGGCGAGAGACCTGCCTGGGTGATTACGCTTTCGGTGCGGATGCGCCAGAGCAGCGTCTACTGGCGCAGGAAAAGACAGAGAGGGACACGGTGGTATCAAGTGGACAGTGAACATTGGTATCAAGGGTCGTGTGCTTGCCCGGGACCTGCTCTTGGTGGCCAGGAATGCTGCCATATGGTCCATGGGGAGGGTCTGAGTCTACAGGTCCCATGTCTGGGCCGCCCACTTTCACTGCCTCGTGAGCGGCCATGTTGCTCGGTGCAGAGCCGTGACTTCGCACCCAGTCAATGAAAACCATGGCAACGAAGTGGTTCCGTACTGTTTGGATTTTCCGAACGACGGCCATTGCTTGTCTAGTTTTTATAACGCAGCTCTTAGGCGCCCGCTTCGGGGTTGAGCGGCGTCGGCGTACCCGCGCGTTGCATTATGAGACGTTTCCCCTAATGACGTCAGATTTGACCTCGCGTGTGACGTCACGAGGGTAAACGTTTGCCACTTAATTTGGCGGGTAAAGGCTTTGCTAAATTTAGCGGAAAAGTTTTCCCGCTAAACTTTGCGGTGAAGATTTTTTTGCTGAATTCAGCGGAAAAATCTCCATTCCCTGTGTTTTGTCTTGAAATATCTACAACCATCAGCAGCTAAATTGAACCCTAAATTTTATTCCTTTGAACAGTATTCTGTACCATTCAAATTTGGTCCTATTCATCAGATAAATAATTCTACTATACCTGTTTTCACCTCAAGAACCGAAGTAAAACAAGTCCGGCTCCTCGCGGAACATTACTAATTTCCCCCTTTATGTGGATAATGAAGACATATGTTGGTGAATCTTAGATTAGATATATGTTATCTTATCAAGACGTACACGTTCCAAACGTCAAAAGCATCGCTTTTTCCTCCGACAACCGAATCTCCTAAGAACTACTTCGCGCCGCGTAGGAACAATGCGCAAAACGTACTTTTTTCTTGAGGTGAAAACAGGTATAGAGTCGCTACCTCTCTAGGAGAAGTCCTTATCAACCCGTGCCTTGAAAGAGAGCGCCCACTGAAGGCTTATGCCGAGTAAGTACATTTTTGTTATTTCATAAAAAATTGATGAGTTAAGCCGCAACATCATCATTCACTTCTCAGGAAAGCTTGCAGAAACTACTTCACCGCGGATCAGAAGCCTATACAGAGAATAAAAGCTACTCAGCTTGGCCTCGTCCGATAGATGAGGTGGTTGGGATAGCTTATTTTGGGGTGCTATCCTGGTCACAAAAAGGAACGTGACGTAACCGTAACGTTGGGGCGGAGGGTAGTACTAGAAAGATTCTAATGTGTGGCTCAGCCCCAAAGTTCGGGTTCACGCACGCGGCCTGGTAGAATCTGACAACCAGCTCACCGGGTCGGCTTTTTACTCCAGGCTTGAGTTGGAGAAGTTTCCAGAGGTATTAGACCCGTATGTAATGAGGCCTCCTGCCTGTAGGAACTTAAAGGGATACTGAACCAAAGAATTTAGTGTTCATAATAAGTGGCGCACGTTCTTTCCACGAGCCAGCAGCCGCCGGTGTGCGCGAGCACACGCAACAAAAATGACGTCAAAGACCCCCATTCGCGGTTAAGATGACAGTGAAATGTATGGGCTTGGGGCCAAAGGAGAATAACGACACGTTTTTAATCTACACAGTGGTGTCTGGTCTAAAAGGTAAGCGATTAATTGGTCTAACAAGCACGTAGCTTTCACTTGTAGAGATAAAAGCCTGTATTTATTCTCCTTCGGCCCGAAGCCCATGCATTTCACTGTCCTCTTAAGCGGGAATGGAGATCTTTGACGTCATTTTTGTTGCCTGTGCTCGCGCACACCGGCGGCTGCTGGCTCGTGGAAAAGACGTGCGCCACTTATTATGGACACTAAATTCTACGGTTCAGTATCCCTTTAAGTCAAACACCTTTTCCTCTTCGTCCCTTAACAAACGAGTTTCTATAGACAAGTGTTTAATTGTTTTAAGCCGAGACTATTTCAATCGGGGCGTTATAGTTCTTTAAGTATATTAGGAAACATTTTCAATTGCAGTGGTCGTGAAACAGTTGTACAGTGGCCCGATTTTTTAATAATAGCAAGCGAGCGTCGATCGCCGGGACGGCCAGCACTGTGCCGCGGAGAAATGCGGCGTCACGGGAGCGATTAGGCGCGTGCGCACAAAGCTCTTTCCGTTACGAGCGTCGTCTGCTAGGCTATTCCGTTGACCACACACACCCATGTTCATTAGCTGCTGGCATAGCTAACCGCCTTTAAGCAAAGATCTGAACAGCGCTTGCTTTTATTTTCTTTTTGATACCGCTCAGGGGTGGCATAAACCGCGCGTCATCTCCAGTTTAATTTACTTTTTTTATTTTATGTTTGTGTTTACTTTTGTGAACACCAACAAAAATGAACAAAAACGGTGACGCGACAAACTGAATGCAACGATGCATTAAACTATACACCGGAAACGATGCTACGAGCCATCAAACCAATCCAGTGCTTTCACCCTGCCGCGTGACATTGTGCTTTCAAGTGCTGTAGCACCCAACGGAAAGGCTACGTGACACACTTTTAGCGACGGAACGGCCAAGATGGCTTGTAGCGTCGGCTGCGGTATAAAGCAAAGTAAAACGTAGTATAGACAGGGTTTCCTCTTGGTGTTTTGTATTATCAACTGCGTTGTTGCTGTCGTCATCTAGCCTAAAGTCACTGGGTCCTGCAGGAAAGTAGCGACATTGCCTTCCCTACCTGCTAGCCGGACACAGACGCATACTAACATACAGACGACCGAAACCTAGCAAGGCGATTGGCTAATCGGTCTACGTTGCCATGGAAATCGCCATCTTGGTTCATTTAAATCTTCGAAGCTTCCAGAGGCTCGTTCTAAACCAGTCGCGCCAGATTACCATGGAGCATCATCGTACTGGAGGCGTTCCTCGCCAATATACGAGTCTTTGGCACTCTGTATGCAATCGACTAATTATTCATGCCAATCTCCATGGATCTCTTACAAACAGTAAACTTATTTTTCAGTGCCTCCAAGCACCGACACAGAATCTGGTGGTGGTACGAAGGTGTACGCTTGTTTCGCCGGTGTGTGGTTAGCAAAATCTCGGTATACAAGAAAACACTCCATCAAGCTACCCGTCACCAGCAAATCTAGATCGGCTCACCAAGAACGAAGGGGTAGGAGAAATTGCTCATTTCACGGACCAAGATGGCGACCACACGCGGAGCTTGGCGTTACTTTCCCAGGATCCAGTGACTTTAATCAAGCCTATGTAGCCGGGCAGTTACACTTTTCTTTTCTTTTCTTTGACCAGCGGGCGCGTGCGCACATTTTTATGCCTCCTCGAGGGCCTATAGAAACACGGGTGGGAACGTGTTATGAGAATGTTGATGGGCGGCATGACGCAAAGGGATATAGCAACAAAAGTCGGGGTTATACAGGCTAACGTCAATAGGATTGTGAACGCATTCCAAGAGGAGGGGCGTATCCGCGATGCACTTCGACATTGCAAGCGCCCTGCCCTCCTTTGCTACGGAGCAGGGGGGGTGTGCGATCAACGTAATAGCCTAGCAGACGACGCTCCCACCAGGGGTCCTAATCTGTCCATCTATGCTGGAACGCAAACTAAATGATGTAGAAAACTGCATTGGGCACTGATTGGCTACTCTCGGGTAACGTGACATGACGTTGAAATGTAGTTTTTCCCTATGCAGTTCGAGCTATGCTCGTAAAACTGATGCAGTTGGCGGTGACGTCAAAATGTCGTCACGATGCACTTTGACGATGCAGTTAACTGAGTGGTCGAGACGAAGCCAGAGATCAATCTGCATCGTAAAAGATGGCGACCCAAACATATGCATCTCTACTGTTGGGTTCGCCAGCGGATCGAGTTTTTAGAGATCACCGGGATGCTTTCGAGACGAGCGATGCGAGGTTTGTCGGCGAATACCGGCTGACCAAAGGGGTGACTCGCTGGCTGTGCAACCAGCTCCGCGGAAAGTTCCAGCGTTGTCGTGAAGGGCCCCGTGTGCTGACGGTCGAACACGTCCTCGCAGCTCTACGTTTTTACGCCGCTGGCGGCTTCCAAGGAACCTTCGGGAGCGACGAAAACATTGGTGTTCACCAGGATGGCTAGGTTCGACATTGTACATGTTCCTTTTAAAAGTACACGGAAGTGACGTCATCACGTCTGATTGGTTGGAAGCAAAAGTGACGTAATTTCCCTAGACAAATGTAGGCGGAGTCGGCAAAACTGGGCGGAGTCGGCTACCGGACGTGACAACAAAGTGACGTTTCACTTTGTACCGAGTACGTTTCAAAAGGTACTAGCTCCGTAGTAGGTGTCTTTCGTTGGTCATATTTAAATAACCGCGTCGTCGTCGGGCGATTATGCCACTTTTCAACTAATTTAGTTATCGATTTCGTCGGGAAGATTTACCGACAGCACCGCGCAGCATTCGAGCTCCCGGAGGATTGCGAGCGTGCGACGCAGCGCCGGCAGCGAGAGACAACGTTGGCGCTAGGAACCGGAGGTGAAGAGACTGCGAAACGGAGCTCGTGGACGTTCACGACTGTGGAGCTTCAAGTGTTGTAGACTTCGTTTCTATGCCACGGAGTGCCTCCAAAGTTTTGGTGGCGAGCGACGAGCACGCAGCGTGGGACTGAAGACAGTCGTCGTCTCTGTCCGCGTCGTGTCCGTCGCTATCGTGCGTCGTGTCGCGGTCCGGCGCGGCTGGCTCCGCTTCCCCGAGACGCCGAGCGAGAGGTACGACGTGGAGACGGGCCTCAGACCGCTCGGTAGGATATCCGGCGTCATCGGTTGCGTGAACGAAACGATGATCGCCATCGTCGACCCGTCCAAGAACGATCCCACTGCCATGAAGGTGGTGCACTGTGCTGCAAGCATTTCTACGCCCTCAACGTGACGGTGGTAAGTACGCTCGTATTACGTACTCAAACTCAGTTCCATGTGTGTCAAAAAGAATACAGCGTAACGCCGGTACGGTGTGGATATGCCATTTTATAAATGAGAGGTGCGGGCTTGTGTGCTCCGCCAGGGGCGGACGCAGGTATTTCGAGGGGAGGGGGGGGGGGAGGTCAGGTTTTTGGTCAGCGTATCATCTGTCGCCCCCCCCCCCCCAGGCTCGTTTCCACGCCCTAAATTTTAACACATGCAGAATTCAAGAGGGGGGTCAGGTCATCCGGACCACCCCCTCTGAGTCCGCCCCTGTGCTCCGACTGCACGAGAGTGTGCTCTAGGTAGTATGTCGTGACTTTTAAAACGTGCATCCTTCCGCCCACCACATTATGTTTGTTTGAAAGAAGTGGTTTCTCGTCATCATATCTTGCGTCCATGAAGGTGTGTTGCAATCATGTTAATTATCTTGTCAAAAGAACTTGGAAGGTTACGGAATTGAGACTGCTTTGTGAACCATGAGTGGAACATTCAAGTAAATTCATGTTGGTATCTCTCTCACACTTGCAGATGCGTGACACCGAATGCTGGGTAAGATGCATAGAGCCACGGTGGGCGACGACGGCTACGGCTTGGAGTCATGGTTCATCATCCCTGTCCTTGGGATCCACGTGACCTCTATTGCTTGCTGTCGGTCTAGTAAGGAACATTCCTCGGTCAGGTCCGTTGTGGAGCGCTGCAGTGGGCTGTTGAAAAACAGATTCTCGTGTCTGCAAAGGCACCGGACTCAGCATTATCACCCTTCAATAGCCACCACCACCATTATAACGACACATGCAGTGCTGGACAACGCCTGCCTTGTATTGAGTGAGCCAAAACCGGAGTCAGGTTCCTTCCCTGAAAAGCGAGAGTTCGAGTCTGAGCCGAGCTCGGAGGAGTCAGCGTCTGATGGCGAGAGGCTGGCTCCTGCCAACCCTCCAGTCGACCTCTCGGACAGGGCTTTGAGGAAACGCCTTGTCGCCCGGTTCGTGACCTGCTGCAGCCGTGCCCCTGCGCAGCGCCACACACGCCAGGATTGCAGTCCCACCCATGAGGGACGCCGCCGGCATCAAGGAGTCTGTCGCCACGACGGTGGTCTCGCCCCAAAGGACGCCGTTGGGGGGGCCCCTACTGCCCTCGCCACGGTGATGCTTAGCACGGACGCTACCGGTAACGGGGAGCAGCTCACCACCACGACTGCGGTCCCGACCACCAAGGACCCATCTGTTTCCTTGCCGTCCCTGAAGCCCTCCTTGTGAAAGCCGTCAAGTGCACACTTCGCTCGCTGCTCCGCAATCATGGCCGTCCATAATCTATGCAGTCTCTTGAGCTCCAACACCTTGCACAGTTCATCGCGCAGCCACCATGGCTAGGGCCAGCTTGAACTTGAGAGAAAAACATATAGCTGGACTACCAACTATGGTTTAGTACCTCTTCCTCTTCATGTGCCTCAGCTATCTGTTTCTTTTTGTTCTTTATTCTGAGAGCTGTAGATACAAGTTTAGTTTCAAACGACCCGCACTTCAGCGGGACGTAAAACATTCCAAACACTATTGCTTTTCTTGTTGAGTTTAATGGAAGGCACACTGACGCATGCTACTTTGTTTCCTTCGATGGCCATTGTTTTATATGTTTTCGCATTTCTCGTGCATACAGGCTTTTGTTTCTTGCAAGAATGGTGATGCTGCTGAACACAACACTGCATTTACAGGTGCGGCAATGACCTGCTGTAGTTTCCTTGACAGATGCTGCATGCTCTCTTATCCTGTCATTTAGTCACCTACCAGTTTGACCGATGGGAACATTTGCCACGTGGTAGGGGAATGTAATAAACAACCTCTATGTAACACGGGGCACATGAGCCAAAACGGAAAGTCTTGTAAGAAATGTCGCACATTTTTTTCTGGTTGAAGTTGCAATTTACTTTGTCTTGTTAGGGTACACTGTGTGGTGGGCGAGGAGGTCGTTCGAATTGTAAAAAAGAGGTCTGGGACATGTATATAGGGCGATGGTTGTTCAATAAATTTCAAGCTGTGGTAGAGACTTCATTGTTCTGTCCGTTTTTTTATTGTTCCTACGTCTCAGTGTTGCTATGGATGTCATCCACCAGCTCGCCTGCGTTTTATACCTTTGTTCATACAATACGCCGAGTTTGGAGCAGAGCACACAACCTTATGCCCTGCCTCGCAGCTACTTCCTTTCAATGTATGGGTTATGCCATGAATGTAGGGTACTACAATTTTTTGCTTAGTTCTTGTCTTCTCTGTTTCATATCTGTGTCAGCTGATTTGTGTTAGTTAGGTGCAAATGTTTTCAGGTGAGCGTACCAGGACACCAATCGGATAGCCAGAATCACGTAGGCAGGAAAATTGCTTTTCAAAACTTTGCCCATTGTTCTGGTGACAATATTTCTTTAAGGCCGATACAAGAGCGATGTAGGAAATACTGCGTTTTATAGTTTTGGAATGTCCAGATGCAAACAAAAGAAATCTTTTGCATGACCTTGGTTCATACTTCCAACATATGTTTATATCTTTAAATTCCAGTGTGAGGTCGAGGAACATGATGGACTTGTTCATTTATTTCATGTGCTGTGTTTAGAGACGGATGGTACTGCCCCCGGATATGTGTTGAGTGCATAGCGGTGATATCGATAGCCTTTCGATTTTATGAGCAGAAGGCATGAAATGCGTGGGATAATGACAGAGAAGGCTTGCGGGTTGCCAAACCGACAAAGGTCACCTGGCTTTCCCCTGCAAAGAGCCGAGAAATACTTTAGACCATTTGTAGACCTGTGACGACCTATTTCTCGGTGTTAATTAAACCAGGGATATTGCCATTCTGGGTATTGTTTCATATCCCCTGTGGTTTTAAACGGGAACGCGACAGAACAGCACACGACAAAACAGCACGCGACAAAACAGCACGGTCAAAGCAGCACGCGTCAAAACAGCACAGCGTCAAAACAGCACGGCGACAAAACAGCACGAGTCAAAATAGCACGCGACAAAACAGCGCAGCGTCAAAACGGCACAGCGACAGAAGAGCACGTGCCAAAACAGCACGGCGTCAAAACAGCACGGCGTCAAACAAGCACGGCGACAAAAACAGCACGCATATAGCAACTTCAAGGCGCGTTCTTCACCTCTCTCTGCGCGAATAATATCGAACCTCCTTGACCTTTTCAATTATTGTCCCTAGGTTATAAAGGAATTTATTGCCAATTTCAGAGCTTACCAAACTCCGCAACCCGGAACCCCCCCCCCCTGCCCCCCCCCCTTTCAAAAAAACAAAACAAATATCGTGTCACGACCCTCCCTCGGGCTTTTCACGAGGCTACAAGAGTCAGTTACAATGATGAATACTAGTAGCAGTCTACATAATAAAATGTATGCTGAAGATGACTAAACTTATAACCACAAAAAAAAAAAAAAAACACTGGATCTGTCGGACCCACAGTTTAGAAGGCAGGGCAGTTGGTAGTGGACCACAATTTTATCACAACAGGAGTTACCGATCGGCATCCAGCGTTAAGCATTCCCGTACGGTGACAAGCGGAAAGCTTTAAACAAACGAGTGCAATTGTTCGACATCCTTCAGCGAAGCTCTTGTTGGTGCGTTTGTCGGATTTTTCCGTGTCGTTTGTCAGCAGAAAAGAAAAGGTCAGTATTTTCGAGGGAGTCTGGAGGGGGGGGGGGGGGGGTGCGACTCATTCCTGGCTATATGAACCACTGTCCTTTCGCAGTTTTCAGCTTGTCTCAGAGGTCGGTTCAACTTTCAACAAAAGCTCGGGGGCGCAGGGGTCTTCAGGTTGACATCTGGGTTTTAGACCTAATAGTGACCTGATTGGGATAGGGATAGGGAAGAAGAAAATCTAGAGAAGGGAATAAATACGATTGTTTATAGCCGTTTCTGTGGTTGTCGCGAATTTACTACCTCTCGCAGTCGTGAAAATGGGGAAAATCGCACTGAGTACAATGCTTGAAAGTTTCTGGATTTTGACATTTGCCTTTCTGACCGAAGGCGGTAGTGAAGCTCATGTTCGTCCTGTGTAGAAATACGAGCACACGAAAATAATGTCAGATCACGATAGGGCCCCAGTGCGTCTTGCAGATCAAGTAGTGTCGGCTGCCACAACAAATACAAATATCAGTACCTGGTTAACTCACTATACATTTTAACAAACGCTTTTAAATATTACATTTTCGTCAGTATACTGATTTCGTCAATAAACCGCAAAAGAACCGAGAAGTTTATGAGTCTACAAATATTTACCGCAGTAATTCCGAAACACATTTTTTTGGGCGCTGTGCTGTCTTGTCGTTTTGCTGTTTTGACGCTGAGCTGTTTCGACGCCGTGCTGTTTTGGCACGTGCTCTTCTGTCGCTGTGCCGTTTTGACGCTGTGCTGTTTTGGTCGCGTGCTATTTTGACGCGTGCTGTTTTGTCGCCGTGCTGTTTTGACGCTGTGCTGTTTTTGAACGCGTGCTGTTTTGACCGTGCTGTTTTGTCGCGTGCTGTTTGTCGTGTGCTGTTCTGTCATGGTGCCGTTTTAAACATCCCGTTATTACCCTCTGTATTATGACTACATCACTCAGGTGTGCCTCTTGATGTTAGTATTGGGATTTGTGTCCGGATCTCTCAAGTCATTCCAGGTTTCTCTCTCCCCTTACTTTTTGTCATGGTGCCTATTTTAGCTCTTTATGGAAAATAAAAATTTCAGCTGTGTTTGAGACCTTTTGGCTGTATGTGTCCTTTTTTACGATAGAGTATCAGGGTTTATGTTATGTTGCACAGCTAGTTTATTTTTGAAAGTGCTTTATTTTTAGAATGCGAAACCGTGACTTGAAAAAGTAAAATTATATGAAAACAGGTTTTGCAATATATCATTCTCGAAAGTAAAAATGAACACTGACCAGCATAGCATAACGTAAACAGTCGGACATTCTTAAATCACACGTTATGTCAAACATTGATCTCTTTTTTTAACACGTTTTGCAGCACAATACCTCTAGGTTGTATCTCGTAACATATCTACTAATATACACGAAGGCCTGTCATATTCGAGACAAGATGAAATGCAGCTAGACAATAATATACTGTAAGCGACCTATTTTTCGAGGGCTCAATATTTCGCGATTTAGGTTAAAGCTGAAGTTTTGGAAGAATTCGCGGGTTCTAATTTTCACGACGCGGTGGGATCTCAATATAGGTTCCAATGTGTTGACATCTTACCGGAATTGTTCGCGGGACCTATTTTTTGCGAATTTTAGGCGATTCGCGAAAATTAAATCGTTTACAGCATATACAAAAAAGACATGGCGAAGTTTGCTACTGAGGTATTCCAGACAAGATGAAAGTAGTTGCTGTTGCAAGTTATGACTACACTGTAGGTCTCAAAAAAGGTGAAGGCGCAGGCGAGCTCGTAAAAAGTGGACATACCTTGACCTGAGACAGGAAGGAAAAGAAATTTAGGCAGGTCTCCGCACACACAGCTGTTTTTGGATACGCTGTGTGTTGACCGCGTCCCTTTTACGAATCTTGTTTCTTCCCTGTTTCAGGGTAAGTCATATCAACCGAATGTTTCTTGGGTTCAACAAAGCAGGCAGGCGTCTTTGTTCAGGTCGTCTGCTTGCTTCCGCGCCTTCATTACGCGCCGGGACCACGAAACGGGAGCTCTTTATGTGCAGCCATCAACAAGCGATTCTGGCTTGCTCCGACATGTTGCTTTAAAAGAAGGTGCGAAGCGCGCATCCCGCATTCCTTGTAACATTGAAACAACTTTCTCTCCTATTAACTCTTAAATGTATTGCAAAAGGACAGAAATAAACGATTTCTTTTAACAACGCCCAACAGGTTTTTATTGTTTTTCAATACTTTTACCTGTACTAGAAAATATGCGACGGCCAGCGACGCACAGGATTGGTTGCCGTTCGTTCACTAAACGAAGGAACTGCTCCCCGCGTCGTAGTAAATCCTACCCCGTACCCCGCGCGTAGGGAGGCCTCGGGGAATGCGTAGCTCCTTCCGCTCGTCGGGGGTTGGCTCCGGACGTCACTCAAACGGGTGACAGGTGTCAAGTTTGCGATGACGTAGCGGCGTCAAAGCGGGCTGAGCCGCCACGTGAGTGTTGCTAGGATACGTTCCTCCTTTCCATTACGTCACTTCCATGTACCTTTTCTCAAATGTCCAACCTAGCGATCTAGGTTGCTTCAATTTCCTTCTGTTTAGGGTGATGCCATGCTTTATAGCACACAATGCCTATTGCACGCGCTCTGGAAATATAAAAACAAAATAGCCGACAAAAAAATCTCGCCGTATCACTGTTAATTGCAAAAGCTCGTGCCGCGATACGTGCTTTCATGCGCTCCGGAGCAAAAAAAAAAAAAATTACACCATCTTCCCGAGGGGAACCATGGGGTGATGCGGAGCATCGCGGATCGTTATTAACGGTGTTAGTAACGTTGTTCGTAACGTTTTTGTCTTCAGTGGACGTAGCGTTGCCAAGGTATATGTACATTGGCGTTGCTGTTAGTTTGTGGGGTGGTGCTGACGCTTGATTGCGCCAACCCACTAACTGACGGGACTGTTGCTTCCATCACACTTCATCGGAAGAACGGAGTGAAGTGTAGTCAACAGCGCCGAACTGAACGCGCGCAGCGCGCTACCGCTGCTTATATTCACACTTGAAGGAGAGGAGACTAGAGGAGGAGAGTTGCGCATGCGCGCGCGGTGTGATAGAAGCGAACGCACGCGAAGTGCACGCAGCTGGTAGAAAGAGAGAGCGCAGAGAGTAACGCGCAGCTGTTGGAGAGAGGGAAGGAGGAGAGTTGCGCATGCGTAGTGTGAGTGCGGACTACGACGCCGCGGGACATAGACCCGAGCAAGAGATTCTCCGCATCTAAAAGCGTTGGGAACGAATTGTTAAGATGTCTATTTTGTTTCGAAAGCTTTTGTTCACGCACTCCACGGTGTGCGAACGCAACCAACGTTTAACAGGACGCCGACGCCATCTGGCTTCGCCATGACGTATCGCAGCTATCACTTTGACTGTACTGTGAATTAACGCAGCACTGCTCATTTTTATAACGTCTCAGTAGTAGGCTTCCCTTAGAGTCTGACTGCGTTGTCAGTACATTTTATTTCTTTTTTATACCCGCAAATACCCCTGCCACATTCGTCGGTTGCTAATTTCGGTGAAATCCCTAACTATACTCTGTTCATCTTTAAGCTGAGACTGCAGCCAAAGCTACAAGCGCAGGCTAGCACGCGCTCCTGGCTTTGAGACGTGCATTTCTAGCACTAGTGCTCGTTCTGCGGAAGAACGCTTCAAAGCACCGACTTGGACCTCTCGTGATTGTGACATTGGCTGCAGTATCAGATTAAAGCCTGGTTCAGACAGTTGCGTTTGACTGCGTTTGACTGCGTTGCGGCTGCGAGAAGCCATAACATCCCTGCTGCTTATATCGCGTGCCAAGATGATTCCTTGAATTGAATTCCACGCTTCATACGAAGCACAAATGTGCCGGTGACTCGCTTTCGGTTCTCGACGCAACCCAGTCAAACGCACTGAAACGCAAGTGTCTGAACCGGCCTTATGGGTGAACGTCTTGCATTGGAGCTGGAAGTACCTATACAGGTTAACAAAGAAACGGTGCAGGGATACATGCAAGGTAAAGACCTACAGATTATTGCTTAAGTCACGTTGAGGAAATGTTCTGAGACAATGCTAGCTAAACCTTCAAGCGGCGAAAAATAGCCCTCGTTCAGGTGTCCTTCATTATACACTTTCTTTTTCGCGGTTAGTTCAAATTTACATTACGTCCCGTATTTCATCGCTAACAGTTTCTAAGACCGTAACAAATTTGATAGACACAAACTTCATGCACACGTTGAGACTTCTCATTCCTACAGTGTTCGTTTTCTTCTAGTCTTTCAGCTCTCAGATTTGTATAGAGTCAATGATAAAAAACAACGGAAAACAAAATTTTTTGTTTTGTTTGCCAACATGGTGTTAAAGGGACCATTCGCCTAGGTTAGATCAATTCTGCAAAGAGTTGATGCAGCTCCTTCCTTACCGGCGTTGACGCAGCCCGGCGTGAGGCAGAGCTTGGCACTGTCTCCTCCGAACCCTGCACTTCCGATGAGTTGGTCCGCGTTCCAGAAAAAGAGAACATAGCACATGTACACACCTTACATTAGACACGCAGCCATACGACACACTGTAAACACAATAGAAGGTGAAGTTGTTTTAGTTAGAGACAACAGACAAATAGAAAGATAAAATTGTAGCCTCCTATACAAGGAGCTATAATTCGTTTGTTTTACTTGTCTGAAGTCGTTCGAAGCTGTTTTTTTACGAGCTACACTGCTACCATTCTGTGACTCCAGTAACGAAATCCCCTTCACAACCATGTCACATCTTCGTGAAGCCCTTATAATTAGTGATGCCGCGAAATTTTTTCGAACCGAAGGTTCGATGATCGAATCAAGCGGTTCGAAAGGTTCGAAATATTTCGAAATTTCGAACTTTCCATATCAAGAAATTCGACGGAAGTCGAATTTTCCAACTTGTTAAACTAAGAAGTTCGACGCTTTTCGGAATTTGCAACTTATTATGCTTCAAAATTTGATGCTTGTCGAACTTTCGAACTTGATAGACTAAAAAATTGGATGATTTTCGAACTTTCGGACTTCTTGCACTAAAAAGTTCGAAGCTTTTCGAACTTTCTAACTTCCTACGCTAAGAAATTCGATAATTTTTGAACTTTTGAACTTATTGATCTAAAGAATTCGAAAAATTGTCGAACTTTTGATTGTTGAAAAGTCAAAAGTTCGTCGAACTTCGATTTTTAGGGTAAAAGTTCAAAGTTCGTCTAACTTCGAAAGACGGGCGGGCGGTTTCATTTGGATTCAAGCAGTGAGGTACATTCATAATTTTTTTTTCTCGTATTTTTACATGCGGTGCCGCATTCCTTGCGAAAGACAATGCCGTTTATTTCAATCAATTGGCACGCTTGGTTTTAAAGAAATAGATTCCCGAAGGAGCGAGGAAGGACGACGGGTTTTTGACAATTGTCGTTTCTGCCATATTTGAAACGCGCTATAGCCGAAGCTATTTATGGTAGAGATGTTAAACTTTTTTTAAGAATGATCTATGTATAGCCTAGGTAAGTGTCGTCTTAAGATATGATTATTGTTGTTCAAGACGAGTTTCGAAGAAATATCCAAACATGTATCTACGGGCAATTATGCCCTAAACTTGGTAATTTTTTTCGTCGAAATTGCTTGAGGTATCGCATTTAAATTAACACCACAGACAGTACATATTATTATCATCTGCAGAATACAAATTAACGTATCTATTGTTCTTTTCACGTTGAGGAATAAATTAACTAAG
This sequence comes from Ixodes persulcatus, assembly GCA_013358835.2. NCBI lineage: Eukaryota > Metazoa > Arthropoda > Arachnida > Ixodida > Ixodidae > Ixodes > Ixodes persulcatus. The sequence goes on along the minus strand of JABSTQ010008213.1, from coordinate 19,813 downwards.
GGAAAAAGATTTCTAATATTGTTCAAATTCGGCACGTCATTAAAAAAATCTTTTTTTTTTATTTTTTTTTTATTTTTTCATTACACGTTTTTTGACGTGTTTCTTTTAGCCCGTTCACATTTTTGTAGGAGAAACTTGTTTCGTAGTTCTGGGCCTCTGAATATGCAAGAATACAACACTTCCGACGGATTCTTGATAGTTTTTTTTTCTCTAGCTTTTTATTCTTTGCGTTTATTGTTATGTTTATTTATTTATTATTTTTTACCAATGGCACAGTTATTTAGGTCAAAAAGACATAGCTTTGAACTTCCGAACCACCGAGCATGTGACGTAGTAGTGCCTTTTGACAACGAGTTTCTAACAATGACCATCTACGCCACCTTTTATGCAGTGAAGAGCGACAGTAGCTGTACATATGCATAAATAATTTCAGATTAAAATAAGCTCTACCATGCCCTCTTTCCCCGTATTGTTTTCTTTAACAGTCTGAAATATCTAGAGGAGGGGGGGGGGGGGGACTGAGGCCCCCCCCCCTTCCCCCCCGTTTTTCCTCTTCCGACGCCACTGGTATGGTAGAACGCTCCTCGGCCTCAAGTTGTGTCAGCTTCTGTGCTTTTTGCTCGGCGCTTCTTTTGTCTCGGAAAATAAACCTCCAAAGCAATTACAAACTAAAAAAATTGTCAAGGTGCAGGCGAGCTGGTGTATGTTGATCATGATGCAAACTCCGGAGACTGGGAATAAAATTCGAAAGAAATAGTTTAAGAAGAAAGAAAAAAAGGGGACAGGTGAACGTCTCAAAATCAGATAAGTTGAGTTTGAGACGTTGTACTGGGCTGAGTTTTCAGCTGAGTTGAGTTTGAGACGTTGTCCTGAGCTGAGTTTGAGACGCTGTTCTGTTCCCTTTTTTCTGTCTTCTAACACTTTTTCTTTCAAATTTCATTCCCAGAGCTGACTATGAGGCGTTGTCCTGTCCCCTTTTTTCTGTCTTCTTACACTTTTTTTTTCAAATTTCATTCCCAGTATCAGGATTTTGCATCATGTAGAAACTAAACTTACTATATGCCATCGTCACTCGGGCGGCGTTCGAGCGGATTACTACCAGCGTGCAAGGGGGTAGGGAGGCAGTTTGCCAGATCGCTTCAAGGTTTTTCTGAGCCTCAACCACCTGCCTTCCCCTGGCCGTTTCGAACTGGATGGGTATCGTTAAACAGTGCGTTCGTGTGATCACTACTGCGTGATGCACGTTAAAGAACCCCCCCCCCCCCCCCCCCAGGCTGGCGGTCACAATTACTGATCTGCACACGTCACTCTGCACTGGCAAATATTCCAGCACATCCGGGACACTTGTCGTCTCATTTAATTGCCTGATCAACTTCGCGGAGTCTAAATATCACACCCTAACTTTTCTAAACCTGATTTCATGAAAACCAGTGAAGCGTGATAACGTTACTTGAAACTAAAACTGTGGCGGAAGATGAAAACCAGACTTTGAACTTTGCGCAAATTGCACTTTAAAGAAATTCGAAACCTTCGAAGTTTTTTGTGTTTTTTTCTTTCAAATTTAGCCATAAATGAAATTGAAACCTTCGAACTTTTCGAACTTTACGTAGAAAGAAATTCGAAATCTTTGAATTTGTCGAACTTTATGACTATAAGAATTCGAAACGTTCGAATTTCAGATCTAAAGAAATTCGAAACGTTCGAATCTCTCGAATTTTAAGTTAGGAAAGTTCGAAATTTTCGAATTTTCTCGAATCTTAAGTAAAAAAATATTCGAAATAATCAAACCCGAACTTTTAGAAACCGTGAAAGCTTCGAACCTTTCGAATTCAAAACTCCACGATTTTTGAAAGTTGCGAATTTTTCGAATTCAAATCTCCGTACAGTCGAAAATATCAAAACCTTGATTTCGAACATCAGTTCGGTTTGAAAATATCGAAACCTTTCAAATTCGAACCGAGGGTGGTTCGCGGCATCCCGTTTCTCTCCGTCGATCTCAGGAAATCTCAGCAATTCCCGCACGTATACTGCTCCCACTATGCACTGGAAACTATGCTTATTTATGTGTTATTAGCTTCGACAACTAATAATGATCAAAAAAGTATAAACAATTGTATATAGAGTGCATGATAGGACAACATACATAACTTTTTTAAAGGTATACACTTCACTCTGTCAGTAACAAATTGCTTCTACCGTAACAATGCTGTCACGTTTCCTGGATTTGCTGGACGAGATGTTCTTGGTTCCGTGTGATTTGAGAACTACGTTCGCAAAAATTGTGCAGTGACACACAAATCACAGTCTGAGTGCACTTGTAGTCCAGCTGTTAGTTTGTATTGCAGGCATCGCGACACAGTACCCGGATCGCGCCTATAGCGGTGGAATTGTACATTTCTCAATATGAGTATACGAGGGCTGTTGCATTTTTAAATGCGTACGAACTGGGACAAAAAGCAAAAGGGCTCAAAATATTTTTAACATGCGAAGCCAATATGTATGCCATAACTTTCAAAGCGATAACTAATTTTAGCAAATCACGCGGTGTATTTTACATGTTGAAGTAACCTCGCTATACTTCGTTTCACATAAAATGGTATCTCTAGCCTAAAAAATAGCGGTCGTAGGTCTACATGTATAGCGAAGTTTTACGTACCTTCTATTACGCTGCTAAATTATCAAACCAAAATAACAAAGATTTTAGGAAAAATTTAATTCGAGAAGCTCAGACTTTGATACACACATTTTCGTTTCGTCACTCGACGAATCTGAGACGTAACAAGATACCACAGCAACTAATCGTGACGTACCCCTTCTTACCAACGTCGAGCCGCGTTCCCGAGACACCCGAGATCTATGTCGGACCAGAGCCTCCTATATAAGCTTATATAGGATGCTCTAGTAGGATGGACAGCGAGAGCATCATAACAACACAAACAAGACTGTCTCGGACCATCTAGGAATTCACTTCCGAGACTGTGGTCGCGATCCCCAGTTCACAATATGCACTGTATTGGCGCGGAGTGGCGACCCTCTAATGAGATAAATTATTGAGACAGAAGATCGCACGACTCGATGACAAGTGTATCAGCTAACGCTATTCCCTTTCTTTATACGCCAAATAATTATATTACTCGGGGAAGTAATCAATGTGATGAGCGCAAATTTCCAGAGTATTTCTTTTTCTTTGTACCATGGTTCTGTTTTTTCACAAAATAGAAGACCTCTAAGTCATCGTTGTGTTTGTCGTTTTATGTGCCCTCCCTTTTTGTCCTCGTTCGGAGCGCGCTGTTGCTGCTAATATGAACCCGAGATGCGTTGAGCGGCGTGACCGACGCAATGACAACAGTTGGGACCGAGAAGAGCGGAGGGCGAAGAGTGCTAAGAAGACGGCATCCTGATCTTGTTACGTCATGGTTCGTTTACCAAATGCGATGCAATACGGGAATTTCCAAAGGTCTTTCATACGCTTTATTCTTCATTTTTTATACGATACTAACGACCGCATTTAAGGCTGGAGAGGTCCTTTAAGTCTGGCTGCAGCCGACGCTACGGGCTGATGGGACCCATGAGACAGCGTAAAAATCTCACCATCATGAGGTTCGTCATATTTCTGTACGTGTTTCATCATCGCTGAACCAATCAGAAATAAAAAAAGGCCTAGTGACTTGCGCCTTGACGCTGCTTGATTGGTCCCATTAGCACATATAGTGTCGGCTGCGTCTGGACTTAAGGTGAAACAATGTGGACATTTGCAATAATGGCCTTTTGCGCGCAGCAATATTTGTTGGCTGAGCTGTGGAACGCTTTCTGAGCATGCGAAGTAGCTTCCTTCTTCGGAATATCTGACGACCCGCATGCGTCCCAAAACCTAACGACTCGGAACTTTTCATCTGGGCAATAAGCACTGCTTTGTATAGGACGTACTGTGCACTCAAAACAAGACCGTGATCTAAGGTTGCTCCAGAGCACAGAGACAGCCAGTTACGGCGGACAATAGGAGAATCCCAGAGAAAAACAAAGCTGAGAATACGATTAGGTCCGAAGGAGGGGATCTGCGCAGCTATAGGTACACCCGTGAGCGAGATGAAGGTTAAACAGCCCTCTTCTTGTTTTTGACGCTCCTTAAGGTTTGGAACAAGCACTGTCCCAGAAGAGGGCTAGAACGCAAAGTTTAGACCCTTGGCCACGTACCACTTGAGACGTTGAGAGTTAATATAGCTTTAGAGAGCCGTAAAACAGGCAAGAAACCAGGTAAGGTGTTCACCTTCACATTGCCGGCGGGTGTACCACAGTGAAATATACCCAGTGGTTCCACTCAAGGCCACTTCCGGTAATCGGGCATACAGAGCGCCCCTCAAGCCGGATGGCGACAACTGAATGTGTAGAACTAAGTAAAAACAAAAAAAAAGGTAAAATGACGAAGATATAAACATGGCGACAATTGAATGTGTAACACTAAGTAAAAACAACAACAAAGTAAAACGAACTGCAATGAAACAATTTGAGTACGTTAATTTTAATATTTTTAGAAAACATGATAAGCCCGGTTATAATGATACACCAATATGAACAGAAAAAATGGAGCAGTTACCAGTAGCCTTAGAAGTTCATTACCCTCCCAAAATTCATGGTTTTAAACTTCGCCAGTCGCTTGGTCGGTGTTGCTGTTCTGTGAATGCCTGTTTCAAATTATATTTCCCCGGTTGGATCTTTCCTTGGCGTTTTAATATCAAGTCTGTTACCGAATCACGCTATGAACGTGTTCTAAATAGGACTCCTCGGGCAAGAAGCCAAAAAGCCGGGTACTCACTTGGCCGTTCGGGATTCCGGGTCTCCGATTTAAGTTCGTTATGCCAGAGTCCCACTAGAGCAAAACAAAGTAAAAACAGACAGCGACAAGCCTCAAATCATATTCTTTCGCGATTTGGCAGACTTTGTAAAATAAAGGGGGCTATGCGCAAACACGAGCATCATGCACTGGAGAGTATTTTTGGCAGGCCTGCAATCACTCGTGGTTACTTCACGAGCACCGAACGACTAAAGGTCTGCGAAAGGTAACATCGCCAGCATGGTTAATGTGTCGGAGGCTTGTCGTTGTCGGTTGTTTCTGTTTGCCGATCTAGTGGGACTGGGGCATTATTGGTCGGTGCAAACATTTCTTAAAATGTTCGTGCTATCTTCCGCGTCAGGCATGGCACAATCGTCTTTTTTCTAGCGCAGTGTATGTGACTCGGTTAATTTCATAGGTGTATGTACATCGGACGTCACCTGCAAGACGGTCAAACGTAATAAATTGCTTGTTCACGCCTAATGATTTCGCAAACTTCTACGCATCGAAAGTTTCACACCACTTTACTGGGAAAATAAAAAAAACACATCGTTGCAAATGATGCTAATCAGGAGTGAACCTGGGGGTTGCCAATCTGTGAAACTATAAAAAGGAAATTTGGCGTCAAAGTATTAGCACATTTTGAGAAAAAGATATTTAAAATATTCGCACCACTATAAAAAGTGAATTTACCAGTCGCTATATATTTGCAAACAGGCTAAACAAGGTGACTGGCTATATTGAACATGCTTCTGAATTGACTAGTCGGACGGAGTTACCTGAAACGGAATTAACGGGAAGGTACGGTGGCCCAATGTTTTAATAATATCCCGCGAGCGTCGACCGCCGGGACGGGCAGTGCCGTGCCGCGGAGGCGTGCGGCGATACGGGAGAGATTAAGCGCGTGCGCACAAAGCCCTTTCTGTTGGGAGGGTCGTCTGCTAGTCTATTCCGTTGATCGCACACAGCCCCTGCTCCGTAGCAAAGGAGGGCAGGGCGTTTGCAATGTCGAAGTGCATCGCCGATACGCCTCTTCTCTTGGAGTGCGTTCACATTTCTATTGACGGTAGCCTGTTGCCCGTGTCCCACTAGAGCGACAGACAGAAACAAAAGACAGCGACAAGCCCCAAACCCATGCAGCATGCTCGCGAGTTTGGCAGGCGTTTAGTCGTTCGGTGCTCGTGAAGTAACCACGTGCGATTGCATGCCTGCCAAAGATACCCTCACGTGCATGATGCTCGTGTTTCAGCATAGCCTCCTTTATTCCACAAAGCGTCTCAAATCGCGAAAGACTCTGGTTTGAGGGTTGTCGCTGTCATTTGTTTCTGTCTGTCACTCCAGCGGGACACGGGCATGTGTAACCCCGGCTGCTGTTGCTGTTGCTATATCCGTTTGCGTCATGCCGCCCATCGACCTTCTCACAACACGTGCCCGTGTTTCTATAGGCACTCGAGGAGGCATAAAAATGTGCGCGCGCCCGCTGGTCAAAGAAAAGTGTGACAGCCCGGCTACATAGGCTAGATGGCTACATAGGCTAGATGACGACAGCAACAACGCAGTTGATAATACAAAACACCAAGCGAAAACCCTGTCTATACTCCTTTTTACTTTGTGTAGTACCGCTGCCGACGCTACGAGCCATCTTGGCCAGTCTATCGCTAAAAGTGTGTCACGTGGCCTTCCCGTTGGGTACAACTGCACGTGAAAGCACGATTTCACGCGGCAGGGTGAAAGCACTGGGTTGGTTTTGATGGCTCGTAGCATTAGCTGCGGTATATAGTTTGATGCAACGTTGCATTCAGTTTGTCGCGTCACCGTATTTTTTATTTTGTTGGTGCCCACAAAGTAAACGCCAACATGAAATAAAAAAAAAAATCGAAATTAAACTTTAGATGACGCGCGGTTTATGCCACGCCCGAGCAGTATCACGCAAGCAAGCGATGTACAGATCTTTGCTTAAAGGCGGTTAGCTATGCCAGCAGGGAATGAACAGGGGCTGAGTGTGGGACACGGAATAGTCTAGCAGACGACGCTCGCAACGGAAAGAGCTTTGTGCGCACGCGCCTAATCTCTCCCTTGTCGCCACACGCCTCCGCGGTACGGCGCTGGCCGTCCCGGCGGTCGACGCTCGCTTGATATTATTAAAAATTGAGCCACTGTACCTCCAAAAACAGCGTTGTTCGAAAATGCCAGTTTCTGGGACTTACGCCTCTCTTCTCTCCCCCTCAGGATACCCTGTGGGTATGGCGGCATCTCGCACCTGTCGTTCAACATGCGTGGAGCCCCCCGTCGTCAAGCTCCAGACCTCATCTATCTCTGCTTGGTACGTCAAGCAGTAAGACCCACAGTACTTCTTTAATTTAGAAGTATAAGGTTATCAGTTCGTTCATTCACTGCATGCTATTACTTTCTTGTTCCAGTATGATGGTTCCTTGGAGAATTAGAGAGAATTATGTGACGGCCACGGATGTGTGGAGGCAAACTGCAAGGGCTGAACACCCTAGACATGGACCATCAGTAACCAGGGAGATAAATCAAGAAAATTCAAAAGGCGGCTCATCATCTGGGCGACAATAAGAAAATCAAAAACCGTATGCTGGGAAATTTGTCGACATAGAGCTTCGTCCTTGGGTGGCAGAGCATTTTCAGGTCATATTTGTACATGAGGTGAACTGCTACTGGAACTAGGTAAACTCATCCTATACCCGTCGACCTCTGCAGCTTACAGGGCATTACAAAAGTGCTGCACTGCTGTTATGTACTTCAAATACTTTGGGGTTCGGGTATAACATAATACTTCATTAACAACAAGCGGTCGGAATGGCAGCAGCCTTCATCGACGCGGTTCCAGAGTCGGCTCCCTTTGACGAGAGTTTCTTAGCCTTCCTCGGCGCAGTCGTTGCAGAGCGGGTCGGTGGCGCCACCTAGTGAGGGCGTACACAGCACTCTTCCCTTCTTAATAAGGGCTACCTTCGTATTGAAGGTTGTGTAAATCTCAGGGGCTTGCGGACAGTTCGTGTAAGTAGTCTCCTACAGGGCGTCCTTGCGGTCTCCACTGTCCTTGCTTCGCTCGTTGCGTAGCCTTGGTCCTTGTCAGGTGGTAGTTGTGCCCCAGGCATGATGCCAAAGTGGTCAAGTGTGGCTTTACTTGGTCATTGTGGTGGCGCACTTGCGCTTGCGGAGTTGACACAGCAACAGTGGATGTTCCGCTGGTATTGTCAACCTCACCCAACCACCATCGAGGTCCCTTGCCGAAATTGCGAACTGCTACCTTGTTCCCTTTCTTGTGGCGTAGTCCATTTTTCCTTTTCTTCTTACTCGGACCGTTGCCTACATTCTGTTGGCAACTGCTCCAGGATTGCCTCTTCACCCCTCCTGGGAATACAGAGGTCCAGTCTTGCTTTCATTGGATAAGCCAGCATCTGTTTTGCTGGAGCCGTTCCGCTCGGACGGGGTGCTCGACGATACATGAGCAACCATTGCGCAAGTCTTAGCTTGAGGTCTCTTCCCTCTGTTTTCTTGAATCCATCCTTGACCGTGCGAACAGCTCGTTCTGCTAAGCCATTAGATGCTGGATGAAAAGGGGTAGTTCGGAAATGCTTGATCCCATTTCCTTGAACAAAGTCTTGGAAGGGCTGACCAGTGAATGGAGTTCCATTGTAAGTTACAATGCACCTTGGTAGTCCTAACCTTGCAAAAATGCCACGCAGGTGTTCTACGGTTTGCTCGGATGTGGCACTTGCCACAATGATGACTTCGAGCCATCTTGACTTCGCATCTACCAACACCAGTAGCATCTTCCCCTCGAATGGTCCTGCGTAGTCGAGATGCAGACGCTCCCAGCATTCCTTTGGTTCGGGCCAGGGTACCGGTTCTGCTTTTGGTGGCATTGGGGAGTTCTGGAGGCACTGTGAGCATTGTCGTGAACAGCGCTCTACTTCTGCGTCCATGTTCGGCCACCATACAAGAGATTTCGCCATATCTTTCATGACCACCATTCCCTGGTGAGTTTCATGCTGCAGGTCTAAGATGTGTTGGCGAGCAGGGGTTGGCCCGACCACTCGGTTTCCCCAGTACAGGAGATTCCGATGCACGCTTAGCTCATCACGTCTGTTCCAAAATGGTTGCACTGACTTGTCCGGAGGCTTTTGTGGCCATCCTTCCTCCACCCACTGTAGCACTTGGCTTAAGTCCTTGTCGCTGCTTGTAAATTGTTGTAGTCGCTTGACTGAAATCTCCAGCTTTTCTAAGCTCGAGATTGAGTTGACCAATTCCGGAGGTTTCGGAGGATCTGTGTGTGCCGTCATCAAGGGCAGCCTGCTCATGGCATCGGCGCTTCCTTTGAGACGTCCTGGTCGGTGCTCGATGCTGTACCTGTAGGCTCCAGGAGCAAGAGCCCAGCGTTGGATGCGCGAAGCTTTCATGGCTGGAATTGCCTTTTCTTCCCGAAAAATCCCCACAAGTGACTTGTGGTCAGTGATGAGCGCAAAACTTCGACACAGCAGGTAGTCTCTGAACCGTGTGACACCAAAAATAATGGCCAGTGCTTCCTTTTCCAACTGTGAGCAATTCCGCTCGGCCGGTGTCAGTCCGGGATGCGAACGCGAGTGGTGACTCCACGCCGTCCTTCCGATGCGAGAGCACAGCACCCACACCATACGGTGAGGCATCGCATGCCAGAACAAGCTCTTTCGATGGGTCGTAGTGGGTCAAGACCCTCGCCTCCATGATGGCATTCTTGCTTTCGACGAAGGCTTTTCGTTCAGTGTCTGTCCATTGCCAGCGGGTGCTCTTTTGCAGTAGGGCATACAAGGGTGTAAGCACCGTGGACAGATTCGGAATGAACTTGCCGTAATTCGAAAGAAGTCCAATATAGGATCTTAGTTCACTGACATCCCTGGGTTCTGGTGCTTCAATGATAGCTTCTGCATTTTTCTTTGAAGGCTTCAGCCCCTCTGCGTTTATCTCATGGCCCAGATAGCAGAGTGATTCTTTGAAGAACTCGAATTTTTTTCGCTTGAGCTTCAGTCCAGAGTCTGACTTTTTGGAGAACTTTCCTTAGGTTCTCTAGCTGTTCTGCATCGGTCTTTCCAGTCACCAGAACATCATCCAGGTAGGACAGATGTTCCTGAAATTCCCTGCAGGGGAATTCCAAAGAAGAATTCCATTCTTCTTTGGAACAGTGCCCGAGCCGAGGACACGTCAAATGCTAAACAGTTGTAAGCAAAGAGTCCTCGGTGTGTGTTGATGACCAGGAGCTTGCTGGTTTCTTTATCAACGAGTACTTGGTTGTATGCTTCACGGAAGTCTAGTTTCGGAAACTTGACTCCTCCTTGCAGAGAAGCAAAGATGTCTGCCACTTTGGGCAGTGGGTACTGGGTTGTCATCACAGCAGGATTCACACCTAGCTTCTAGTCCCCGCAAATCCTGACACTTTTGCCATCGGCTTTTAGCACTGGTACGATGGGGGATGCCCAGTCAGAGTGGTCTATGGCCGTGATGATGCCGTCTTCTTCAAGTCGTTGGAGCTCCAGTTCCACCTTGTCCCTCAGTGCATATGGTACCGAGCGGGCTCTGTAGTACCGTGGTTGGGCGTCGGGTAGAATGTCCACATGCACCGGTGGTCCTTTGAATGCACCGCAACCTGGTTTGAAGACCTCTTCAAATTCCTGGAGCGTTTCCAGTACCCCTCGGTCGGTTGCAGTTTCTCCCAGTTGAGTGGAGTTTACTTGCCGTGGTAGCAGGTTAAATGCTGCCATCCAGTCCCTCCCACAAAGGTTAGGGCTCTTGCAAGAAACAACCAGAAATGTCTGTTGACTTTTGGCCTCACCGAGACTTACGTCCACAGTCAAAGTTCCTTGCACAGGAATGGGTCCACGGATGCATTTGAGCTTGATATCTGTTTCAGCTGGTCTAGGCAGACTTCTCTGATGGCTCAGGTACGTAGCCTCGGATATCAGCGAGACAGGGGATCCGGAATCTAGCTCCATCTCAATTGGAAGTCCATTTACCATGAATGTTACCGTGATTGGTTTCACAGTTGACTTTGATTGCAATGGATGCAAGTAGTACTCGGATGGTCCACCAACTTATTCCAGCACATTCACTTGTTTCGTTGACTGCTTTCTTGGCTTATCAGTCTTTGACAAACAGGAACTTGCCAGGTGTCCAACTTTTTGGAACTTGTAGCACTTTGCATTGATGTGCGAACAGTCCGGGGACTTATGATCCCGGGAACCACAACGAATGCAGGCACTTGCTTTAGCTTGTGGTCCTGACTTCTTTTTAGCTGTGGCCTTTGGATCCTTCCCATTTTGGCCTTTAGGTCCCTGTTGACCATTTTTCTTCCTGTGGAACTTGAGATGATTGGTGGTACATTCTTGGTTTTCCGAAGTGGTTGCGTCCACGTGGCCTCTTTGTATCTCGGTCGCGTTGCGTTCCGCTGCTTCCGCCAACCTCGAGATTTCGACAGCCTTCTCCAGGGTTAGGTTTTTCTCCACCAAGAGTCTTTGCTGCACGGTTTTGTCCCGTATCCCACACACGAGGTGGTCCCTCAGCATGCGATTGAGAGCTGCTCCGAAGTTGCAGTGTTCTGCCATCTGCCGAAGTTCGGTGACGAACGTAGCGACGGATTCGTTCTCGAGCTGTACTCCTGTGTTGAAATTAAAACTCTCGGCGATTTTGGACGGTGGAGGGCTGAAGTGACTGTTCAAGGTAGCCATAAGCTCCTTGCACTTTTTTTTTTCTTGGCTTCGCGGGTGCTAGCAGACTCCGGAGTGTCGCGTAAGTGCTGGTCCCGACGGTTGATAGGAAGATCCATTTCTTTTCGTCGTCTTTGATGCCGCTTGCATTGAAGAACGTGTCAACCCTTTCCGTGTAGGATAACCAGGGCTCTTTGTTGTCGTATTCTTCTAGCTTGCCAAAAGTCGCCATGTCTATAGTTTCGGAATTCACGCGCGGGAAGTTCACGCACAGTGTAGATCTGTAGAATTCCTACCGGGTCATCCCGTGGTGCTGCTGCTTGGTGGCTTGTCGTCGATCCGTTTCTCGTTGCCAGTTGTTATGTACTTCGGATAATTCGGGGTTCGAGTATAACATAATACTTTATTAACAACAAGCGGCCGGAATGGCAGAGTCGGCTCCCTCTGATGAGAGCCTTCCTCGGCGCAGTCGTTGCAGAGCGGGTTGGTGGCGCCATCTAGTGAGGACGTACACAGCAACTGCATATCAACATAACTTGCCAAACAGCGAAAGCTACGGCACCAGAGAGCCAACCGGAACATTTGACTGAGGGACGTGTCAACATATCCTGGGAGTACACTCCTCTTGCGGAGAGCTCTCACAAACGTTGCTCCGAATAGTTTGAAAGGGCCGCAGCGTTTTTTCTTTGTCAAGTTACGCTGAGACATACTAGCTGTGGTGTGGCCGCTGAAAGTGACATTAAGGCATAACATTCCTCATAAGGGTTCTGACATATATCCTATGATCTCTTATGTACTTATGAATGTCGCAGCCACAAGTAATCACTTGTCAATAATCCGCAACTTTTCATATAACAAACTGCATAAATCGTTGGGTATGTCGGCAGCTTTGCATATTTGGAAAAAACAGTGGTATGGAGGGATCTTCTCATGACCACCTGTCTCAATCAGGGCTGTCTTAAACCTCTTAGACGTTGTTAGTCAGGAGTGAAATTTTCGGGATACCTCTGAAAGATAGTAATTTCCAGCATCTATGAGGCGCTCGAGAAGGAGAACCTAATGTGGTCGAACCAGGTTCCAAACTGTGACGAGGACATAGATCAAGTCCTCCTCACAATAACAATTAAAACTTCAATAACAATCAATGAATGTCAATTAAAAATTCAGGCTCCTGATTACAGAAGCCGTTACCATCAACACGACAAGCACAGGTTGTCATGCCAGTAGACCTCGTTCTAAAGTCCTCTGGAAGGCGATAAAGTTGCTCTAATTTACAACAAGCTAAAACTAAATAATACACTCTACATTTGGGGCACCCAAAAACAGACACGAATAGCACTGATTCAGCCAAAACCCTCGCGACAAATATGACAGTCCAGGCGCAAGGCCACTGATTTGATTAGATTCTTAAATTTGAATGCAAGGAGCATAATGAATAAAGTTATTGACATAGAACACGTGTTACTAACGCGCAGACCGCCCATTACAATCATCACAGAAACCTGGTTACATGCAGAAGTATCTGATTCTGAGGTTATCCCCTCAAACTATAAAATATTACGAAAAGACAAACACAGGCGTGGTGGGGGCGTAGCCATTAGTTTTACAAAAAAAATTTGCACTATAACCGAATGCCAGATATTGATGGCGTAGAAATTTTATGGGTTCGTGTGAACATTTTTTCTACATCCCTTATCATCGGTGCTTTTTATAGACCACCTAGCAGTGGAAATGTTTAAAAAAATAAATAAAAGACTATCTTTCAGAGAATGTACACGCGAACTCGAGTTATTTTTTCTGGTGATTGTAATCTATCAGACATTGACTGGGAAAACAGCTGGTCTTTGTGCCAGATATCGAAAACGCTATTAGAGCTATCTTTTTGTCATAATCTAAAACAAATTGTACGCTCCCCCACAAGACTTTTTGAAGAAAAAGGCTCGATACTGTATTTGATTTTTTTTCCCAGAACTTGCTTGAACGAATACAGTGCATTGAAGTAGTGGAAGGCATTTCAGACCATCAAATGGTATTACTTACTTTCTCTTTAATGAATGAAACACGCAACACAGAAAGACGTAACGAATACTTGAACTTCTCTAAAGCTGATGACGTTGCTATTATTGACTCGTTAGCCTTCTGTTTTAGCGATTTTCTTAGTACTTACAAAATGCCTGAGTACGACGTGAATTTTTTCTAGAACTTCTTCGAAAATGTCGTTCTCGACTGCATCCACAAAAACATACAAAAAAAATTAAATATTGCCAACAAAAAAAAAAAAACAATCCGTGGATTAATAGAGAAATTATTCAAAAGAGCGTAAACTCCATAGACTTCGTAAGCGATCGAAGGATAGAAGCCACGTGAAGCAGTTGGACCATGAGCTCAAGGAAAACATTGGGGAGGCGAAACATCGCTTCTTTAATGTGACTTCGCTTCTTTAATGTGACATTGTCTTCTTTTCTCCCGTCTTCGCCTGAGAAGTTTTGGAGGTTTATATAGCCCTTAAAGTCTAAGGTAAACGAGTTGCATATTGATAACGACATTGCGGACGACCCTAAGGGCATTGCTGATACTCTTAATAACTACTTCACGTCGGTCTTCAGCCTTGACAACAATCGAGGGTCGGTTCTGGCGGCTATGCCGGGAAACAGTGCACATAGTAGAAATGCTTTGCCGGATATAACGATTTCTGAGGAGGGTATAGTGAATTATCTACTGAATATTGACGTTAAAAAGGCAGCTGGGCCAGACAACATTCCTAATGCCTTTCTCAGGAGATACGCGGAATGGAGTGCCAAGTGCCGCAACTAAAAGGAATCTCATAAACCACCTTAGTCACGCATTCGGTGTATCTTGTTACGTGTTTTTTTTTTAGCACACTACAAACTTTTACAGCGGAGCTGTTAAGGGCTAGGTTCCCCAGGACTGTAACCCTGTATGTCAAATCAAACCTACCTGGACAGCTACCGCCATCTATAAGCGACGGCTGCAAGCACACAACCAGTATGGTTTCCGCCGTCGCTCGTAGATGGCGGCAACCTTTCCAGCTATAATAGAAGAATGGATAGTTGGGCGGTTGGGCGCGTTGGTGGGAATTCATCGTAGGAAACAGCGCGAAAAACAGACGACGACGAAGAAGAAGCACACAGTGCATCGAGTACAGCTCCGCTGGTCTTCCTTCTTCACGAGAGTGGAAAGGCTGAGCGTTTTTCGTTTTATTCTTCTCAGCCCCGTGCAAACTTTCAAAGATATGCTCCGGGATGACAAAACGAAAGTTTGTAGTGTGCTCAAAAAACATGTAACAGGACACACCGAATGTTTGACTAAGGTGGTTTATGAGATTCGTTTTAGTTGCGGCCAAGTTTACATCGGTCAGACCGGCCGATGCTTTAATGAAAGAGCGCGCGAACACAAGCTTGCCGTACGTAATAATTCGGGTGCGCATCTTGCGAAGCACTGCAAACAATGTGGGTACGAACCTTTGTTAGAGCGCACAAGGTTTATCAAGAAAGGAAATGAGAAGATAAAAAGAGAACTAATCGAAACTTTCTGTATACACAAAGCGGCTGACAGATGCGTAAGCATGCCATCTCTTTATCTGTTAACCAAAAAAATTGTGTTTCTTGAGGAATGCGTGTAATGAGCGATAAGAATTTTTATCAGTTGCTTGTGTTTAGGCGATTGGGATCGAGTTTGACGATGATTCGTGTTTCAATAAATCAGTTGGAAGTTTGCGCCTGCCCGTGTCGTACCTGTCTTTTTTCGTCCTGTTTGTTCGCGCCTTTTAGCCTTTTAATTCAATTTTAAAGTCTGGTGACTCAAAGTCAGTTTCCAATTATAGGCCTATTTTTCTGCTTAGTACGTGCAGTAAGGTGTTAAAGCATGTGGTGTTTAATCACATATCAACATATCTTGAACAAAATAATTTTTTTTTACTACTTTTCAACATGGTTTTCGCCAGAAAAAATCTACCATTTCCCAACTGACAGAAACTGTGCATGAATTTGCATCTGTGATTAATGTAAGGGGGCAAACTGATGTAATTTACTTAGATTTTTCGAAAGCGTTCGATCGCGTATCGCACGAAAAGTTACTGATAAAGCTGCCACCAGTTTGAGATAATCCTGCCATCTTGAAATGTCTTGAAAGTTACTTATCTCTGAGACAGTAGTTTGTTCAAGTTGACACCGCATGCTCCGGTACCACACACGTAACCTCTGGCGTTCCACAGGAATTGGTCCTCGGGCCTTTGTTGTTATTAATATTTGTGAATGATATTGTTTCTGGAATTCCAGTAAAGATCCGACTGCTTGCGAATTATTCTGCTATTTTTAGAGAATTCAAAAGTTCTGCGGATTGTGAAGTACTAAACTCATCATTAGAAAAACTGTCCAGATGGTGTGATGACTGGCAAATGTCATTAAATTTATCAAGGACTGTATGTATGTCAATTACTCGAAAAAAAAAGCCTATCACTTTTAATTATTCGATTGGGAACCGTAGCCTTCAGAGAGTAAGTTCATATAAATAAATGGGGTTGGCAATAACATCTAATCTTAAATGGAAGGTTCATATCAATGAAACCGCTAGTAAAGCAATGCGTAAGTTGGGTTTCTTGCGTCGGTATATGAGGCAGGCCTCCTGTCAAATAAAACTACTACTGTATAAAACTCTTTTTCGGTTAGTGCTGCAATATTAAAGTGTCATTTGGGATCTACATACCTTATCTTGAATTTCAGAACTTGAGCGAACTCAAAGACTAGCAGTGCGCTTTGTGTATAATATGTACTCCTCAATGTATCTCCAACCAAATTCTGTAGTGACGCAGGATTGAAAACTCTACAGGAAAGAAGGAGAATAAACCGCCTTAAATTTCTTTACCTTATCGCCAATGACGAGCTTGGATTAGAGAAGGATAAATATATAACTTTGTTTTTGCCCCAGGTTTACCAGGTGTACACATAACAAAACAATAAAGCCATATAAATATAAAAACGATACATTTAAGTTCTCCTTCTTTCCTCGCATAATCATCGATTGAAACAGCCTACCACCTGACGTTGTAAATGCTACCACATATTCAGATTTTTGTTTTCTGTTGTCGCAGCAGGTGCATCCTGCTTAAAAGTGTTTCGATGTACCACTCCTGTTACAATCTGGCAAGAGATTGACAGTATGAATAAAGATAGAAAAAATATAACAACAATACCCTGTTTCTGTCATTCTGTTGTGTTAGCCAGTGATCAAGAACAAGACTATCCCTGTTTTGAGCTTGGACAAAATATTCTTTAATTCGTTTTCTCAAAGCCCCCTTGACACGCAATGGCACGCATAACCTAGGTCATTGAACACCCTATAGAGCATTGCCAGTTTGTGCTAAATCACAAAAAAGAGCCCTTGCAGAAGGAGGTAGTGCTATGAAAAAGTAAACTGTCAATTCCTTAAACGTTCTTGTCTCGTTAATATGGAAACCTCTGTTCTTTCCAAAATTGTTAATATTATGAGTTGTCTATAATATCAAGACAGCAATTTATGTATTTACACAGTTCGTCTCCGGTAATGGTGTCTATAGAGCAGAGTATTCATATTAACGAGGCATCACTGTACTTACAGCCACTGCAGCCTTTAACGGTTCCGACGGATGGGTTAAGTTATGTTAGGCCAGTACTTTTTTTTTAATTAAAACTGAACATGTAACCTCTGCCACAAAATGAGCTGGACCAGTTTATTGCTATCCAAAAGGGGTAAAATGCAGCATGAGTGCCTCCGGCATGCTAAGCAATAAAACCGAGTTCCATACCGCAAAAATAGAAAATGTGGCAGTGTTTTCTAACTTTTCATTGAATAGCTTAACGAACGTTAAGGACCGTGCAGCTTTTGGGCCAGCTTGGCCTCAGCACTGTAGGGTCAGCTCGTATTGCCACACGCTGTCCTTCCCACATGCTATAAAACGTTCACAACGCTTCTTTGACATACCGGCAAGCTTTCGCAGAAACACTGGGCAAGACCAGGGCTGGAGAACGAAGTTTAGGTCGCAGCCTCCGAGCTCTAATAAATATCTGGACAGAATTGACCTTCAGGTACTGCAGAAGTAGCGGAAGGCCATGTGTTAGAGTTTGTATTGACCGGGCAGGAGCTTTCTCTAGGGTAAGTGACCAAACATACCTGACTAACCTCTAAAAATCGCGCTAAGGAAATCTACTGGATAGACCCAACATACCTCCTAGAAAACTAACAAGGTACGTCGAACGTTCATTTCGGGGAAAAGAAGGGGTAGGTCTGATGCACCTCCAAACACAGCTTTATTAACCACAATAGCCTGTGGTTACTGTTAAACCAGCTTGTCTGTAATCACCCTCGTTATGTAAAGCACTGTAGCGTCTGGGTATGTTTTACGCGCTGCTACCAATTTGAAGTTATGCGAAGCATTGTAAAAAAAAAAAAATGGTTTTACGAATAGCTGTCTTGAAATGCCTTTACCGCTACTTTAATTCTACCTCTTTAACTAAGCTGATTAATCGTCGGGTTATCTTTTTTTTATGCACAGAGCTTGAAGGCTAACATCTATACTGTTTGCACTACAGTGTCTGCCCGCTGATACCCTTCAACAACCGCTTCATTGCATGTGCTGTTTGTAACGTTTTCGTATCAGTTATACTATGTAGAGCAAAATAAACAGTTGCCTGCTTGAAATAACTCTTGTGTGAATAAATTACCTGTCGTCCAGCGGTGCGCACTTCACAATAAAGCGAAGTCGCAATGCAAGCGAAGCGAAAAGCCAATAAACAAAATACCATGGGGGCCGCCATGTTTACAAGCAAAATAACAAAACCGAAACATAAAAAAGTCGTTAGTTAGCCCATCGGTGGTTAAAGGGCGGGTTTACGTGTTTAAATAATTATTTGAGAAACTTTTGCGGTTTTTAAGCTGTTCGGTTGTCAATATAATTTAAATTGTGCGAATAATACACTATGAGTTTAGTTCTACAATATATTTTTATTGACACAAGGTCCGCGATCACGTGGCTTGCAATTACGACAGGTTTATTCTACAGTGGGCAGACGGTATATGATAAATTGTGATAGGGACAACCAGGAAGCGAAACGTCACCCTCGTCCGTGCACCGATAACATTCTTACATGAAAAATCTAATGACCGCGATCAATGCGAGAAACCAAATGACAAAATGCAATATGACACAATGTAAGCGATCAGCTATTAGACTCCTGGATGCTTAATAACCCACTGCGGAACGGAATGTTATTCCAGAGTACGGTCTGGGCTTTGTCATCGACCAAGTACTTCCGCAGATCTCAGCGGTCGGCTTTCCGCACCCGCTGTACGTTGAAGTCAGAACGTGGGCTGCCCAGACAAATACAGTGCATGTAGAGCGATACCGGACATTAACAGGGGCACGGCCTAATTTCTAGTTTCTTTGGGTTCTGATGTCTAGAAACTATTTTAGTGCTAACAGAACACAAACCGCCTCTTGCCTCCCAAGCGACTTCAACTCACTTGGTTTCGACAGGGCTTTCAAGCTTGATTATGGCACAATTGCTTGAACGCGTGAATGCTACAAAAACGACGAAGATGAAGATTTAGTGAACTCCTGATGTGCTAAACACGTTTGGAAAAAGGCTCCTGTGCGCTGCCATTGTGAGCAATGCTGGCGCTGAGCAACGTTTCCGCGCTTGTTGAGGTGGACTAGGGGCACGTCATTGAGGTGGGCGAGGACAAGATGTCGGCGTCTGCTGCATCGCCGATATCCGACCTTAGTGCACGTTAGCGACGTACTTACAATTGCGAAACGCAGGGGGAGGTATCGAGACACAATCGTGGCATCAAATATTGTAAGATGGGGCATGTCTAAAGGTTGGAGCTGACATTACAATGATCCCAGCCTCTATTCCAGCACGTCGTGGAAGCCAGCGCTGCCTCGAGAGCAGCCATCGTTGATGCAATGGCCATGCGGCTCGTCATGTCCCTCTTGTTTGCATTCTTTGGAAGCGTTTATATTTTCCCTTTGGCTTTAACTGAGATAAAAATAGCCAGGGTTAGCACGTGCTTAAAACTTTCCAAAGACAATAAAGGTTCGTTGTGTTTTTGCTCTTGTATTCCTTAAAATGTATCCTTCTCTTTTGCAAGAGACGCTTGGCAACATTGTACGACAAGCAGTGAACGTCCTGGCTGGACAGTAGGTCCGCCGCACCTGGACGCGTGGTTCGAGGTTAAGTCGGGGTCCCACGTGCAAAGGTGTGAAGGACAGCTAAAAAAATGA
>JABSTQ010008212.1:0-32128 GCA_013358835.2 Ixodes persulcatus | reverse complement strand
CTCCAGAGTGGTAGCATACTCGAGCATCAAAACTTGAAACCAACTTTGTCTCTCAGCTGGCTGATGCCTGAGGCGGCTAGCGATGAGTCTGCCAAAAATGGCGCACTCATCGTCTTCCGTAGGTACGGTCAAGGCGGCAGCAATGTTATTGAGGGCGGCCAGCCTGCCCTCGCAACTGTCGTCGCTGCCCTTCTTCGGCTTTTTCTTTTTCCGCAGCTGTGGCTCTGGCTCTCGCTGTGTTTCTGGCTGCGGGTCGTCCTCCAAGTTGTCCTGCTCAGACGGACTGTCAGCTGGAGCCTCCTCGTCAACTAGAGAAAACGCCAGGTCTTCCTCACGAAGCTCCTGAACACAAAAAAAAATGCAATTACCGCTACCCATAAGCACATCTCCAAGGCAACCAACAATACGTGCAAAGATGTAGTAGAGCACATCGTCAATGCTGGTCATCAAGTTTGTTATGAGTTTTCTTACGTCCACTGACGAAACGACTTTGCGATTGATGGTATTTGATTGCTTCTGATGCTTAGTATGCTAGGTAAAACTTGAAACCACCGTTGGAAAGCTAAAAGTGAACACAGTTGTACCGATTCCCAGCACCACACAAATTGAAATCAGCACTTGTTTCCATTCTACGAATTCAATTTCACGTATTGCAATTTATTGTGCATTAATATAGGCACGATTCCACATAGAAACCGTCTCTAGGGACGTGAAAATGAACCTTTTGCAAGAAGCGTCCCACGCATGCGCGAGCTGGGGAAGCACGTGCCCAGGGGGAATGCACCAGATTAGGGCTGCAAGCGACTCCTGTTTCGATATCTTAGACCCTCGCTCGATGAATCTCAAACTTCGGGGCGTTCTGCCTCTGGGTGATTGGTCAAAAACCATGCGCCCGCTATTTGTGTTTCAATCTGCGCATTTGTGGGAAGTTGGAAAACGCAGACAGACTGAATGTCAATAAGTATAGCTGCCTAAGAGCCCTACTATAAAGTGTTCTGTCCAGCGAATTTTCAAAACATTAATGGAGACATACTAAATTTGAGTTTTAAAGGAGTCAACCAATGGTCCCTTTCAACGAATAAGCTTTCAACGAGTTGACCTGGATCCGGAGCACATATAGCATTAAAAATTATTCATATGAAAGGTGGATTGTACCTCTTGCACTCCCAGTACGTGTCCTTGGGGTGGTGGCGGACACTTGTGCTCAAGAAACGAGAGCGCGCTAAAAAACTTCCATTTTCCAACGTAGGTGCGGGCAGCTTGACCACTTTTGACAAAAGTTTTCTTTTTTTTTTTCGTCCTGGTATTGACGTCGCTTGTTGTTGAAATGTCTTTTTATTTCATCTGAAAGAAGAAAAAGAAACTAGTACGGTAAGCTCGAAACGGTAATGACATGTCTTGAGATTACAATGGGCTTGATAGCGTGACTTGACAGACTGTAGTCTCAGAAATCATTTGTCAAAAAACTGGACTCCGCTGCACCACATGCATGCTCTCAAGATGGGACTGATAGTTGATTCTAATTTAAGTTCATTCATGCCGAAACGGTTGCACTGTCAACATGAATCGGTGACTTCCAAAGTAATCAGCGTGTGAATTAGTAACATATACCCACGTTGTAAGCTTTGGTCCTTTACACCAATTCGAAGATCTAAAGGACTTGGTCAGAAGTTGGTAGCCCACGCGAGCGTGGACACCTGCGAGCGACGCAGGAGTCGAGTCCTCGAAGCCGTACTACGAGGGCTCGATCCCGTAGTACGGCTGCGAGAACTCTACTCCTGCGTCGCTCGCACCTCGATAACAAACGCCGACGATGACAGGATGACCGTACGGAGGCGAGCCGTTTCGGAGACTAGAGCGGTTTGCTGCAAACTTTTGAGAAATACTACAAAAAGTAACGCGCACTGACGGCTCGAGCAATAGCGGGTTGTTAGGGATGAGCAAACTGTATTGAAGCAATAGAATATTGCCGTTGTGCACGGCCGATACATTTTAATTAAAACTTAATGCATATTCAGAGAGCGACAGCCGCGATGTTCGTGCGAGAACGAGCGTTTACACATGGTTCTATTCTACGTACCTGGTTTCAGGGCATTCAGGTTCGGAAACCTTTCCTGCAGCCGTCTGCATATGTCCTTCCAAATGCGGTCTTTGTTGTGGACGTTCTTATACCCCTCGTGATCGAGTCTCCACAAGCATTCATTTTCTTCAACCATCAAAAATAACGTAAAAAATGCCTCCTCGGAAAGCGCGGTGTCGGAAACTTGACTGTTGGTCGCCATCTTTCTCCGCACTCCGTACGACGGGGCCAACGGGGCTTCTGTCAGCCGCCGACAGCCTCTCCGGGGCGGTCGCGGGAGCGCCGCGGAGGCAGGCAGCGCGTCACGTAGAACACGTGACCTCAAATTCTGATGACGTATACGCTTCGCCGCGGGTAATTCGCGAGCGAATCTCCGTCGTGTGAGTTCACCATTAGCTTCATATCTGCATACAACATACTCCTTGTACAACAGACCGAAGTCTTGGTCAAAATCAAGGTCTGTTGTAACGAGCTTGGACTGTATTTAACAATATTGGATACATACTGGATAATATTGTTAATATTGTCTTTCTATATCTAGATTGTTCTAATATTCACCAATATTGTGCACATACTGGATAATATTGGATAGCTCCCTACTAAAAAAGCCGGTTTAAAATCATTCCGGAAAGGAATCCGGAAAAACAAACAGGGATATGGAACAAGAAACACCGGATTTTGAATAACCGTTTTTTTCCGGATTGGCTGGTCTGGAAAAATCCGGTCCTGTCCAGTCCGGAAAAAGACGGTCCTGTCCAGTCCGAAAAAAGCCCTTCCTGTCCAGTCCGGAAAAAGCCAGTCCTGTCCAGTCTGGAAAAAGCCAGTCCTGTCCAGTCCGGAAAAAAACAGTCCTGTACAGTCCGGCAAAAGCAGGAACCTGTCTAGTTCGGTAAAAAAACTGACCCGGCCAGTACGGGGTGATCACCCCCGAACCTGACCAAAAAATTGGAGGCAAGCGAATGCCATTTTCAAGTTTATTCCTTTCTTTTTTTTTTACTTCAGCAGCACTCAAATAATTAAAAAGAACACATAAAAAACCATGCACATGCACACACGAAAAGAATTATATGATATTTAAATGTGTATGTAAATTAAAAACATATAAAAAGTCTTCCTAAATATTATGAGATGTGGTTGTACAGATAGCAGATGATGAAGGCGTATTCAAGGTCTTGCAATATGTTTCTAGAAGCATTTTCTTTTTCTTTCAACAGAATTGACACAGTTCCCCAACACTACCTGACAACCCTCGCCGTCCCCAAATATCCTGCACAAACAGCCCTCCAAGAACAGGTGACACTTTCGAGAGTTGGATAAACCAGTGGCAGAACCTACGTGTTTCGAAGCTCTTTCTACTGCCACTTTAATAAGCATATTTCAATATGCGATTTTATTCTACTCTAAAATGGCATGAAATAATTAGAGAACAAAAAAATAGCCCAACATATACAAAATGTGTCCTCCAAAATCAGATACTAAAAATATGAAAATAGACCAATCGACATAAAATAAAAAAATAGTACACCCAAACCTATATGCTCAAAAACGGAAAGCATCAATGACAACGTTTTATGCTAATTAAAATATTCCTCGACACTCATGACAGAAAAAAATGAAACATAATAGGTGACAACTCTGCAGCCATTAAAATGTGGATGACATATATCAGGGGTGGCCAAGCTGCGGCTCGCGAGCCGCATGCGGCTCTTCGCGTAATAAAGTGCGACTCGCGGCTCCCTCCCCTACCCTCCTCCCCTCCTCCCTCCCGGTCACACGAGCACTTTGCCAAAAAGAGAAATGGAACGCGTTTTAAATCGAAAGACAGGTTGCGGTTTGGTAGTCTTGTGGTACTGCTACCTTACGTACACTTGGACTGCTTTTGACTCGGATAGACTGAAAGTAGTTTGAGTTTCGTTTATTGCCCTGTACAAAATCCCCCCCCCCCCGTGGCTCTTGGAAGTTTCGTGGCTTTGTTTGTGACTCTTAGGCCGGGTCATCCTGACCACCCCTGACATATATGCAAAGAAAAAAGGGGAAAATTTACAGATCACACATCTTCACAGGCGGAGGACTTCTGCCGTTTCTGGGCCCTCTGCTCCTCCCTGTTCTTGTCTACTAAGTAGTCGCCCATTAGGTCCTTCACGATGTCCCTTGGTTTTTTCGGGCCTTTCTTGTCGCCCTCCTTCTTGCCCTGCCCCTCCTTCAATGCGAAGCGGCTGTAGGCTACTGCAAGCAAGACAATTGCATAATTGCTTTTTTTGTCATTGTTCAGATCAGAGGTTTCGACTAAAAATGATTTACCTTAGTTTGTCACTTCCTTGCACATTTTAATACATAGTACTCGATTTCATAAGAAAGCAACAGATAAAAGTGACACAAAAAACAGTTATATACAGGCCAAGGCCCAATGAAGCACCAATAACCCCATAGCAGGCACTAACCATTCCAAAGAGCACGCAGAATTTAATAATAATAATAGAAATAACTATTGCAGCATCAATGAATTTAAATAATTATTCCACTAATCAAAAAGAGACCATTTACCGCCAGCACCCGGCAGGAATCCAATCTAGGACCAAGCGATTCAGAGTTCAATGTTCTACTAAGTTACAAGAAGGTGACTACAGTGAACATGAACATGTCTGAAAGGGCAACTCCACTTCATTTTCGTTAATGAAAAAACATTGCAGACCTCCTTAGTATCATCCAGTACGTGATATGATTGCTGCACCATTTGCAGCCAAACTATGCCAAAGCGCTTACCCTGATACATTTTACCATAATGTGAGGAATTTGCACCAACATTGCACCAAAACTTAATTTCACTTCAATTAATTCCGAAAGTACAATAGCTCAGGCCTCGCTACCCGGCTGGATCATTACGATAAGCTTAAGCGAGTTTTCAAAACTCTTGATTCTCAAACAATGTTACTATCCGACTGCATTTCATATGAAAGACTGACAGCACTCGGACGTTTCCGAATAATTTTCGCCTTCCATGGTCTATTCTGGCGGGTTACTTGGTTTCGTTGAGTGCGCTTCTCACCGCGGACTGGTCTACAGCAGAGAAGTGGCAACCACAATGTAAGCATCGCAATTTTGTGTGTCTTGCTTCGCCGCAGTGCACCCGCGTGCTAAGGGGCAAGCACTCCTCCAGATCAAAACGTTGCACAATTTCTAAAACAAAAAACTCAGCCTGTATACAGCTTTCCAATGTATACAAATCCACAGCCCAGTCTACGATCTTCACAACCCAGCACGCCTGAAGCGAGGAAAACGTGAGCCCTATGCACAAACTCCGAAGATGGCGCCTGCCTGAAGCTCTTTATTAGAACGGTCTGGACGCCATATTTGAGTACACTAGATTTAGCGGATGCTCGGAACAAGCTCACATTAATAGGCTGCTAAGACCGGCAGTCTTGGTGGTTTGGAACGCACGTAACAAAATAATTGTGGATGCCCACCGTGGGCACGTGCTCAGCAGTCGCGCACACTGCTAGGGGCACCAGTGAATACTTCCAATACGATAAACTGGAATATCCTGGCGGTATCTTTTTTTTTTTTTCAATTCGAAATTTTGCGAGGGTGCTTTGGTATTGCGAGACGATTCATATGGACTCTTCCATAGGTTTACTTTTTAAGCTTTGGTTTATTCTGATTAATAATTGCAGTTTTATTACAACCTTCATAACTCGAAGAAAACATAAATATGGGTGCTGAAAGTTATTGTGTTTTAACATTATTTCAGTGGGACTTCGTACCTAGAATAACCATTAAAGGCAGTTCGTGCTGTCCTTCATCAATTATCTTGTTACCATGCCTGATGCTTCTACATGCAACTGAACATATCTACAGGTGTCTCAAATAGCGGCTGCAGGCTCTTTAAATCGACCGCCAAAATCGGTTTCTTACCCTATCGCGCTACGGTATAGGGTGCCCTATTGTTCGAAGACCGATGGCTTCGTTACATTTCCATAGGAGTTAGCCTTTTTTTTTTTTTTACCTTTTCCTCAAGTAAGTTCGCTCTTTGCAAATTTTCTAGAAAAAATGCACCACCTGTGGGCTGCACAAAATTGTAGCGCGATAGGTTAAGAAACCGACTTTTGAGGTCGATTTAAAAAGCCTGGCCACTATTCGAGACACCCTGTAGTTCCGTGTTTGAGGGAATCACTCCTGCCGAGCAATCTATTCTAACAAAAGGGTCCACATAACTGAGACGGCAAAGTAGACATTGCCTTTTAGTTGGACAGGCCAACGCATTAGTCTTAATAAAATAATTACGGTGGTGCAAATAAAAAAAGAAGTGTGCGCTTATGCTCCAAAACCTCTTTTTGCGGCTCCAAAACGACTCGGACCAATCACATCACCGATCCTCTAAGAAGACCACACGTCAAATGTTACAATCAAATCCCGTCTAAATCTCTATGAAACGGGCCCACAAACTTTTATCTGAGCATCAGTAGAGGGAGATGAAATGGTCCGTTGCACTCACCAGTACAGCTCAGCATATAGGATGAAGTTTACTTGCATTATATCTAAGATAGTCTAGTCTTTTGATTACTTTTCATTAGGCGGTAAATTTTAAGCATTTATCTTCATTCAAACTGTAGCTTATGTATCAGAAAGAAAAATTTGTCCATTTCACTGCAGAACTAATTTTTTAAAATGCTCTTTTTTCTCACAGTCCATTGAAGATTGGGATAGCATGCCAATTGACATTGTTGAAACGGCATTGTCAGAGCTGTTTTTTCAAAAGATTTAATGTTACTCCTAACTACCGTTGTGTATTACTTCTTGAATAATTGTGTTCCACCTTGTGTTTGTAGTGTACAAATATGTCTGTGGGCCCCTCCCTACTGTAATGACTCTTCAGGTGATGTAGGTATGCCAATAAATAAATAAATAAAGCGTCATTTTAACTGAGTGAAAAAAAAAATGACCCAAGGATCAGAAAAAATAAATGTCATGAACACGCAGTGAAATGAATATTCAGCCCACACATGCTAAGAAAGCGATGAAAGGTATGCAGGCTGTGTACCACAAGCTATTCATAAAAAAACCAACCCTAAAATAAGAAAGTTTTGTCATGTCCAGCCTGATAATCAGAGTCAATTTATCAGTCGACTGCCTTCCTGCGTTCAATCTGCTTTCCCCTAGCTGTGGGCAACATAATAGATAAAGCCTCGTGGCTTCGCTCCCAGTGTGCAAAGCATGCACTGAGCCCCACAGCATTTCTCCTGGCTTGCACGCATTCACCTTGTCTCACCTCATAGTGCCTCTTACAGTACATGTGTGCTGCACAAGACAAAATTAACAATAGGTACATAAATATATCTCAAATCGTGGTAAATTATAACTCACACTACACACACATTGTGTGCACAGCTAAGCACAGCACAGCCACAACAGATCCTGTGCCCTTCCAGGTTGATCAGAAATACTTTCTTTCTTAATAGCTCAGGAATAAAACTAGTTTGCAAATAAAAAGGGCACCCACATACTTGTCAGAGCATCAATTTTTTCGGGTGTCAGGGGCTTTTTTCCTACTGCACCTTCCTTGAGGAGACGCCTGCAGGCTTGCCCCGAGACGCTCCTGTCAAAGAGCTCTGCAGGCTCCCACAGTGACCTGCTTATCATCCTGACAAAGCGGCCAGGGGTGGCAGCCTTGTTAACGGCGTGGTTGAACACCACTTCCCGCATCTTGATGCCATGTCCAAGATGAATCTGCAGTGAGTAACATTGTCAAGCAAATGCATAAAAAGTGGAGAAATACAGGCAACACAAATGGGCTCTCCACTTTTGTATGCAACTATGTTCCTGGTTTGTTTTACTCAAATGCTGAATTGTACATATATATAAATAAAAAATGACATAAATTATAGGGGCACTCCGTAGCATTCCAAGATGGCCTATTTATGTTCCTAACTCAACCTATGTGCTCCAAGCATCCCAAAAGTCTAAAATTTACAATCATGTGCAGCTTATTTCACTATTAAAAATGTGATCAAAGATAGTAAATGTGGCTGAACCAAATCAAGGCGAATGGGGTCGAACGGCGAAAGACACTCATCAGTCAATCGTGAGCGAGGGCCTCCCGTGCAGACAGGCAGGACCAGTTGGCTGCTTGTCCGCACGTGGGGGCGCAAGCCCCCGCGGTTGTCGCTGCGTGGGAAGTCAACCTCCACCTGCTTGTGGTGCGCCCTGCCAGCTTTATAGCTGCAACGGAGGCTCTGGCGAAATCCCAACCCTTCACCTGGGGGGAGGAGCCCTAGCAATGGGGTTGCTCTCAGGAATGGAGGGGAAAAAGAGGGCCTAGCCAACCCTAGCCTTCCCCGCTGAGGAGGGAGCCTCTATGGCGGGGAGTGCGTCGCGTGACGTGTGGCGTGAGACACGGGGACGGCGTGAACACGCATGACGTGAAACGTATGGCATGTGTGGCCGCATGACGTGTGACGACCCCTCCTCAGGGTGTCTACCGACCGGGAATTGTCAGGGAATTTTAAGACACCTGGAAAAGTCAGGGAATTGTCAGGGAAATTTCCAAAAAGATTGCCGAGTCAGGGAATTTGTCCCATGCTCGCCCGCTTACGCTAGAAGCGACAGGCACGTGCAGGCATAGCCACAAGCGCAGTCAAGTGCGGCGTCGCGACCTCCTAGGCGCAATGCGACCCCTCCAATTTTCTACGCGCTGCGCTTCACACGAGAGCATGTGCGAAGCTGGCGGCTCGTCGTTCTTTTAGTACACTCTAAAGCCACTAAATAAGCTACACTTTAGAGTAGCAATGCTAAAGTATAGCGGCTAAAGAGTTACTCACAGTTACTAGTGAAGCAGAGTAGCAGCGGCCATCTTGTTTAGTTCGTGACTCTTGTCAGGTGGTGTTGCTCTAGTACGAGGAAAAACAGTTACTCTAGCCGATACTAGGCGCCTCTGAGAGGCGCGTGCCTGGCGTAAACGCAACCTGGACGCCTGCACTCTACGAGCTCTGCCACATGCGTTTGTGGCTTTCGGTTTCTATTGTGTTATTTTCCGCAAGTGGAAATATGTGAAAGTGTCAATTTCGCTGTCGAGGAAGTGCTCCTTCAACCTCAACTGGACAAACCCGGACATATCCACGATTGCGAGTTGGATTTGGCCCGTTCCAAATGATCCAAATAGTGCTCACTGTACAATGTGCTGCAAGAAGTTCTCCCTGAGCAACATGGGGAATAAGGCGATTACTACTCATGTTGAGGGTAAGAAGCATCAAGCTGCTATGAAATATCTGCAAAGCGTTTCCCAGGACCCAATCATATTTTTCAAAACTGCGACAAATGCGGACTTGCCTTCCGCGACAGCAACGGGTGTTTCGTCCGGAGGTAGCAATAGCGCTTGTAAAGCTCCGGCAATGCGTCTAACCACCGGATAGGGGGTCGCGATCAGCCAATCGGGGCTCGGCGTTCTGACGTCACCGGTACCTCCTTTCTCATGCGCAGAAGACGAAAATGAGCCGACTTGCGAGGCGTATAAAGTCTTCCGGTCCAATCGCTCACACTTCACTCGGAAAGCACAGCCTAGCTAGTTCACATACACAAATGCATTACATCTTTAAACCTCGTCGACAATCCACGCCACAGCGAGCGCACTCTTCGAACGCGCATGTAAACAAAACATCGACCAACCTCTGCTTTTTTTCCTTTTCACAAGGGCTCTTCTTTCGATAGGGGGTCGTCGGGGCTCCGTGTGCTTGATCATTGTAGGCATGGCATCGGGCTTGAGCTTATGTTCCGAGCACATTTGAGTTGTACTCGTCGGGGATCACTTATTGTGCCGTACAGCTTGAATCCACTGCTCATGCAAGGTGCCGTCGCCAGGAAAGCCATGAAACTACATGGTGCGGTTGTTGCTGGCGCTGTTTGTGCAGCCGACGGCACAGCACCAGTTTCTGAAACTCGCTGTATGGGTACGGAAACGTCGAGAAGATCGAAATTGTTGTGATACACGTTCTCCGTAAGCACACTTCGCAAAAGGTCGCCAAAATGAGCACTTCCATTGACGTCACATGACGAACAACATCCAGTGTTGCTGGCAGAGAATCGCCGCCAACCTATGGCGTATGGGGCGGCCATGCTTCTATCCCTGCTTTGATGATGATGATAGCACGACCGTAGTGCCACCTCAAGGTCGATCTCGAGGCCAATAGCTAGCATTCCATTCCTAAAATTAAAAAGAATGTTTCTAGTTGATCTACGTCAATATTTAGATTGATCATGTGGTACTACACTCAGTTTTAATTTGGTTTCAACTGGTAGTGAAATAATCATGTAGCACCATATCAGTTGCACTTGATATGACCAGATAATGGCTGGCTGTAATGTGCCACAGGCCTGAATGCTGTTGAAATATCCCATGTAACTAGGGCATAACAAATGTCTAGGCAAAAGTTGCATACTTACCAATCACACTATACACTCGACCGGGGTCCAGCCCTGGCTTAACCGCCTAATTTTTGTGAGAGTTGAATTTTCCCGCAACAATGACCTCCCGGCGCGCTCCTCCTTCACAAACACCGCGAATAAAAGGCCCCATGCAAATGGCCCTGTTGTCGTTTCTGTCAACGTGAGCTGCTTCAGCGAGCTCTGGTCTGCCAGAACATTGCTGTCTGTGTCCACCTTGAAAAAAGAATATAAACTCAGCAGCATAGCTTTTTACTATCACAAAGTACCACCACACATAAAGGTGCTAAAATATTATTGACCATATGATTTTTGTAAGACAACGCAGAAGATGACACAGGGATATAGTTTGAAAAAGGGGAATGAGGATTGGGCAAGAAAAAAAGGGCAGCCAGTGCACCTGTAAAATTTTGTGGAAGCGGTTGGATTTGAATAAGTATATTGGATATATTCCATTTTACACGCTTCTCAATTTCTGGGAATACCGATACACCCCATTCTTAGGTGCACACGTATTCCCTTTTCCACACTGTTCTCACTTACTGGGAATACCGATACACCTCATTCTTAGGTTACATGTATTTTTTTCCACACCCTCTTCACTCATTGGGAATGCAGTTACACCCCCATCTTAAGTGTGCATATATTCCGTTTTCCACTCCTCTCTTACTGGGAATACCAATAACCCCATTCTTAGGTGTACATACATTCTTTTTTCCACACCCTCTTCACTTATTGGGCATGCAGTCTCACCCCATTCTTAGGTGTGCATATATTCTCTTTCCTGCGCAGTCTTCACTCATTGGGAATAGATGCATCCTATTAGGTGTAAATGTATTCTCTTTTCCACACTCTCTTCACATATTGGGAATGCACATGCACCCCATTCTTAAGTGTACATATATTCCATTTTCCGCAGCCTCCTCACTTTTTTGGAATATGGATACGCCCTTTTCTTAGGTGCTTGAATACTTCCATTTATTCACTCCCACTGTGAAAGGGGGGTAAAGATACACCCCAATCCATGATGTCAGAATGTTCCCAATCCTACACCTCCATCCTTGTTGGGAATATGTACACACCCCACTACAAGGTGTACATATGTTCCCACTCACACACCCATACCATGAAACCGGTGAAGGTGGACCCCATTCCATGGTTTAAAGACATTCCCAATTCTGCACTTGCATCACTTGTGGGGATAGGTATACAGTCTCTTTCCTACAGCCTGATGAGTTATGGGGAATGTAGCTACACCTCTTTTACGGTGCCTATGCCTTGAAGTTTCACTGTTCATACAATGATGATAATGATGATTAACGATTTAATGGCGCAAAAGCGACGAAGGCCATGCTGCGCCAGACTACAAGACTAATGCGACTCACAGTAACGGAAATTGAGAGCACACATGAAGCTGATGTTTTTTATATATTTATGGTGAACAGAAAATGCAGTACTTAAATTTTGTGTAGAAGGCCACTTGCTTGCAAAAAGTTGAGGACCCAATTGAATGGAATGATGGGATGCTCGCCTAAAAAAAGGGTTGGATGGAAAGGAATTTGATATGTAAAAAGCTCTGGAAAACAGGCAAGCCGGTTCTGCTCAAGGCCTGGACAGGCACACAAAATATGCAAAATTGTCAAAGGTTCACCGCAATGCTCGCAGCTTGGAGCGGCTTCTCCACAAAGAAGATGTCCGTGAGTCAGGAAGGTGTGGCCAATTCTAAGACGGCACAAGAGAACCTCATGAAAACGGTTTTTACGATATGAATTCTCCCACAACCCCAAAACTGGCTTAATAGCATGCAGCTTATTTGCACTCTCTAGGTTCCACTCAGATTGCCAAGCATCGAGGAGAGCTTTCCTAAGGAGGGGTTTCATATCTTGAAAGGGTATGCCCCGTTGGGTTTCTAGGAGATTGCTCGCGGAGGTAGCCAGCTGGTCTGCTTTCTCATTGCCTTTGATCCCAACATGGCTTGGGATCCAGCAGAATTTGATAACGAACCCACGCTCTAAGCAGCGATTGATTTTATAGCGTATTAGCTTAGCGAGCATGTTTTTTGTATCTCTTACAGAGCAGAGGGCAACGATGACACTTTGGGAGTCTACAAAAAGAATTGCCTTCATTGTTTTGCTGGTGATGATATGCTCGATTGCAAGGAGAACACCGTATAGCTCCGCAGTAAAAATACTAGCCATGCAGCTAAGCCGCTGGGCCTGTATGAAACCTTCAGAATAAACAGCCGATCCCACTGCAGAAAGAGTCTTGGAGCCATCTGTATAAAATTGAGTATAGTCGTCATATTTATTCTGTAAGTCAAGAAATTCTTGCTGAATAAGCAGAGGGGAGACATTATGCTTGCTATACCGTGTGAATGACCAGTCGCATGATACTGGAAGCATTGTCCAAGGGGGAATACCCCGCTCCAAAAACCCGCAGACCTGTAGGATTATGAAACCTGTGGGTCCCACAGAAATTGTGTGGGTGTATAGGTCCCCGCATAGTGCCTGCAGGTCTGTGGGTTCCTATGGGTCCCCACATAGTTTCTGTGGGTGTGGGTTCCTATGGGTCCCCGCATGGTTTGTGCGGGTCCCCACAGGTCTCCACATAGCCTGTGGGGCCCGCAGACCCACAGGACTGTGGAGACCATGTAGGTGACCCACACGGTTTCCTAATCCTACGCTCTGTGGGCGATCTGTGTGGGGCCTGCGGGAAATGGATGCTTGACTGCCATATTTGATTGAGCCATTGCCACGAACCGGCTGGTCCTTTTTTTATTTACTGCTTTGGTAGACGCTTGTCCCGGCGTCTTAGATCGTTTATCTTTTCACCCAGCACCCTGTTCACCTTGGCGGTGGTGGCCTGAGCTGCTATGACCTCTGGGTGGATGCCTTGTGCTCGAAGTTTTTTGATGAGGCACTCTGAAAAACATGTAATGGCAAGATATTCAGAGGAACAGAAAGGCTTAAACATTCAATGTCCAGCTCAATTAAGCCTGATCTCAACCCGAAAACCCGCTTGGTCACAGCAGGCCAAACAACCAAGAGGTCGTTTGAGCTGCTATAAAGTATGCAAATTAGGAGCAATTCTGAATCCGTCGCTGATTATAAGCTTTTTTAATTAGCTAAAGACACAAATACTGAAATTAGCATTAAGGACCAGGCGAGTTACCCCGAGACAAGGGGAAACAAAAAGGGACAAACACAATGAAGTCTCAAAACAGCTGCAGCTCTGTTTTGCGATCGGTGGCCGAGTGGGCCAGTGCACACCAGCTCGGAGAACGTGAAGCGAAAGCTAGAGCTGCAGAACCTACAGATCTTGGGTTCAATCCCCATCCCTACCCGTTTCGATCTGGATGAGCATCGTACCAGCATGCGGACGTGCATCACTACTGCGTGGTGCACAATAAAGGCCCCAGGCTAGCGGTTGTACTGCACTGGCCAAATTTCTCATCTACAGCTGCGAGACAAGCCGCCTGCTGAGGCAAACTAAGTTCTAGGCTGTATAAACATACACAACCCTTTTTTTTTTTCCCCTTGTGTTGAAGTTACTTTAACCACAAGTATTGACCTGATCGGGGCATTGCATGTGCACTGATCTGCCGTTCCCAAGTGGCCGAAATGCATGGGAAGACGCTGGACTTTTTTTCATCTAGATTTATTTTATGATCTTTATTCCAGAGCAAGTCATAAAACAAAAAAGTCAATGTTGATGCTGAGCTCAGCAAAGAGTAACTCAGACGCATTAACAAGGTTAAAAATTAAGCGCCGTTCACACTCTTGCAACCGAATAAGACCGAGAGAGACCAGATCGGTTTTCAAGCCTTTTGCGACTTCTTAGGACCGGATGCGCTGCAGCGGAGCTGTTCCTAAGAGATCGCAAGAAGCCTAAAAACCGGTCTGGTCTCTCTCGGTCTTACTCGGTCGCAAGAGTGTGAATGGGCCTTTATACGAGTCACTGGCACAAAATGGCACGTACACATTAAGCTATGGCACTGAACTATTCACCACTGTGACACGCAGGAAAGAGCTACTGCCATTTCTACAAATCAATCACGTCACTACAATACAATCCAACTACTCAGACGAGGCATTAATTAGGAAAAAAAATTACAGGATTACTGTTTAGATTAAAATTATGTCAGGTGATTTGCCCTCACCTCTTAAGAATGCCACCTTCTTCGGTGTCAAAGGTGGCCTGGGTTCTTTGTCTTTGTTGGCATTTGACGGAACTCCAGTCACGGTCCTCGTCAGCAGCACGTCCGAGCCCCACACGGACGTAGCCAGGTTCTTAACGGCCACACTTGCTCCAATCTTTGGATCCATGGCGTTGTTCCACGCCTTCTTCTGGAGTTGAACTCCCACATCGGTGAAGTTCATCTGTAAAACATTAAAAGAGGTGGCAAAACAAAGGTGTCTGGTGAGAACCAGAAAGAGCTGCTCTCCGTGCAATGCTGATTTATGCGAAGTGATTACTGTATTTATGATACCCTAGTGGAATGTCAGTGCAAACTGGAGCCCTTTACAGTTAAAGGAATCTATAAATATATGTAATAACAAAAGCAATCACTGCACGTGTGAGCACCAAACTATTTTTTTCTTTCTTTTAGAAAGAAGACATGTAAGAAAGAACAAGCAGCGAAATCCCATTTAGTACTTGGAACATATCAAACCTGAGGCAGCTATCCTGACTGGTCAGAAAACGGTTTAGTGTGCTAAAAGAAATGTAAAAACATTTTTAGAAAGTGGTTCTGCAAACATACTTATTTTGTTTTTTGGCATTAGAGGACAACATACCATATTTCCTTGCCCTATAACACCCCCCAGTTGAAAATTCCCATTAGATTCCAATTGGAATTTCCAATTGGTACCAGCTAGGTTTTGGGACAACCAATTGGTCACTGCAATGGGAACCAATTGGAACCCATTAAGATTCCAACTGGAAAATTTTTTTCCAATTGGTGAGACCCATTGGCCAGTGTGATTGATTGCAGTCATATTTTTCATTTGGAATTCTTTGCAGGAATAACAAAAGGGACTTTTTCTATGCGTACATGGCGGGTAAATTAATTATGTGAGTGTGTTACTTGCACAAGTAAATTCGGTATTTGCAAACAGCAATGACTACACATAGTTATGAGTAGTGTCACTCAAAAAGAAGCAAATAAGGAATGCAATGGGCAAGTGTGTGAACACATGTGTTCACTCTTTTGGTGTCAGCTGCTGCCTTTAAATGAAAATGCTTGTGTCTGTTTCTTTATTTTTTCAACACATACTGAGGTAATCTTTTGAAAGTTCTATAGTCTGGTAAGCTACTTTAAAACGATGCCCCTTGCCTGGTCCATGCATTTTGCCCGTTTTTCAAGAGGTAGGTTCTTTTGCAGCATCTATTATACAGATCAGACACGCAAAGTGTGTGTTGTGACCCCTCAAACGGTCGTGCACTATTGTAGGTGGTCACGCGGCCTCAGAGAGTTCCTGAAAAAAATGAATATTCATAAAGCTAGCACAGAAATAACAGTCCCCTAAGAAAAGTGGCGGGTAAAGCCGAGGGTAAAGTTCACGAAACCAGACTGTGCTCTTTAATAAGTGTGTTTGGTCCAGGTTTTGGGGTCGCAGTCCTAAACAGTTTGCGCACCTCTGGAACAGATGATGATGCTATTTCAATAACCTCATCGTTCTTCCGTCTTGTAGTGGAAGACAACAGGTGTTGAATGTGGAGGCACAACTTACCAAGTGGATATCCTTTGAAGTAGTATTTGTAGATGGTATGTCCTCACCCCGACATTCCTGGAAGTATGAAAAATCTCAATGTTTAGAATCTAGACGGCGGGACATAAAAAATTTAGATTTTTTTATGTCAGGATAGAATAGGGGAAGTAGGGAAAAGTCAACTAAGTTGTTGCAGTTGCACCTCCAGGCTCCTCAAGATATATGGTTTACCCACAACAAAAAATTAGTTGCGTTAGACTTAATTTACATGAACACAGAAAAATTCATTACTCGATGTGCAACAACATGCATCTTAGAAACAGTGCTTGTGGCTCTCTAAATTGAAAGTCATGCACAAGATAATTTATGGTCCTTAATTAATTGTCACGAATTTGTCATATTTATTTCTTGTTTGTTGGCACTGACCGCATTGTCTGCAGCCGTTGGTTCCCCGCTTGGGTGGTTCAATCTTTTAATCCTTAGCACACCTTTCCGCCCCACCCCAATGCGACGAGGTACTGTGTTTTGGGTAGGAAAGAGGTGTGAATTTTTCTGTCTGGTAAGGAACCACAAAAATTATTTTTATCCGCGCTCTTCAGTCTTTTGGGTTATCATCGGGGATGGTTGAGTGTGAGAACTGCTCTGTTATGTGGGTGATAACCCTGACATCTGTTTGTACCTTTAGGAATGTTAGCTTCTGCCAAGGTTTTTCTCTGGAAAAGTGATTTTTTGGGTGGTACATAAGCGGAAGCTTTCCAAGTAGTGGGGAGGGGAGCACCCGGGCTGGCCAGGGCTCTGCTCATGGGTGCACTCTGCCACGCGAGTCCTTGGAATTTTTTATTTGTTTTCTTCTTTGAGCGCTGCTCCCTGTTTTGCTTGTGTTTGCTGGTGGCATGTGTTCTGTTTAGGCATGTGCATGTGTGGTGTTGACCCATCGCGTAACGACGGAGAAAAGACCAGGGACGGATCCAGAACTCAGTTTTGAGGAGGAGGGGGGGGGATTTTAAGGATACTATTCTCCCATTCTTTCATGTCACCGGGGGGTCTCCACTCATGTCAAATTGCCCTCGGAAAAGGAAAGAGGGGTCGACTTTGTTTGGGGGAAAGGGGCGCCCCCCCCCCCCCCCCCCTTGGATCTGCCCCTGGAAAAGACTACGAAGTCTCTGGATGTCATCCCCTCTTTTTCTGGTTCCTACACTGGGAATGGGCCTATAGCCTGTCACCAGTCTAACCTAAACATTCTGTTCTTCTAAGTAATTTTAGTTAATCTCGGAGTATGGCTTTATTTTTAATAATTTTTCCTCCTGCTTTGCGACAAGTATAAGGTGTCATGGTGATTTGGTGTGAACTCACATGAGTTGGACCAGCTGCCAAGCTTGCTGACTGGTCGGGAGTAGCTAGTCCTGGAGCAACGTTGTCACCCGGAGATTCCTGAAAGTAATGAAATTATCATTCTGTGCACTTTGGGTACTAATACAACAGTTGTCCAGTACATCTTTGCAATGTACAGGGTGTCACAAAAGAAAATTTACAGGTTTTTTTTCGCCGCAAAAATAAACTAGGCATCGCCGAACGTTCATTTTCCACCCAAAGGTAGCGCTAGAGGTCACAACCAGATGCCAAAGTTTCAACCCGATCGGATAAGTTATTCAAAAGTTATAAGTGATTTTCTGAAAAGTTTAATGGGAAAATGGCGGCCGACGGAGTTTTCGAATACACGGGGCTCTATGGCGCCAGAAACCGAAAACGGGCAAAAATGGGCTCCATTTTCCCATTGAAATTTTCAGAAAATCACTTATAACTTTTGAATAAAGTATCAGATCGGGCTGAAACTTTGGCATCTGGTTGTGACCTCTAGTGCTACCTTTGGGCGGAGAATGAGCGTTCAGCGATGCCTAGTTTATTTTTGCGGTAAAAAAAAACCTGTAAATTTTCTTTTGCGACACCCTGTACTTTGTACATCACGTCTCACAAGTGACCTTTCATAATTCACAATGCATATATTATGCTTCACAAAATCTGCACCCAAAATGTTGAAGTTATTTTATTTCGTGTTAGTGTAACCATTACCATGGACAAGGTAGATAGTTGTTGGTCAGCATAAATTACCTGGAAAATGTATGGTATCCACTACCTATTTTTGCATTTATACGGCAGTTTTTTTTACACATAGCCGAAATAAAGCGACAAATGTAAAACTTCTGATATTCTCATGACATATTTTAAGCCTCAGAGCTCATGATGCATCATAGCCACAGCGTACTCAACACTATATTTGTGTAGTATCGAATGGTAGCACTTTTGGTTAACTTGAAATTACGTTGTATTTTACATTAAATTCGAAATTTTATTTTCACTGAATTTTATCCAATGATATAAAACTACATTATTAAAAAAATATTCCTAAAAAGAAGTGTCATTTTTTATCTCTCTTTTATTACATCACCTTCCTTGGTCATCAAAATGGTATTTTCTGCTAATTGGCTTCAGTGCAGTATGAATAATTATACATGTTAATGAATAAATACTCCCCCCCGTAGTCATAAGCACGTCATCGACCCGTTTGTTATCACAAAATATGTTTTTGAAATTTAATCAAAAACATATTGCCTGCTCAACGAGTGGTAACTTCAGCGCACTACTGCGCTTCTCACGCGCTCAAAGTCTTTCCAAAATTACTGATTTAAGGATTTTGGACGACGCTCAGCAAGTTTCTAATTGGAACCCTATGTGTATTTTCATTATTTATTAAGTTAATTAGTGAATTTTAATTAATTAACCGACTTATCGCAACGATTAGCAACCCACATAATGTCCCCCTGGGCGTATAACTCACTCGCGCAAACCGCATAAGTGTAGCTTTCATGGCTTTTTTTAAAACAAATCTGTAATAATAATAATAATATTAATAAAAGAAAAAACCCGGTATATAATTGAGGCAAATAAATATACCCACCCTTCCACCTATGGCTAAAATTTAAACGTCTACGTAGTGTGCTCCGGTAACGAGGTGCAAATTCGTTGGCCCGTCGGGCCCGTCCCAGCGGCTCGGACGGGCCGACGTTCGAGTGGCGAGCAAAGAGCAGGCAGATATTAATTCATGCCGCGCACCGGTGTCGGCTGGCGTTCACCGAGATTGTGGTGAAGTCCAAGTTGCATTTAGTCAGATATATTTGGTAGACTTACCTCTAGTCTTGGACGCTTTGCTCGGTGTGGTGTGACCTGCTGCGGGAAGTTCGTCGGTACAACACTACGCCTCAGCCGAGGTACCATTTTAACCCCCAACGCTCTAGATACGCTTGGACTGACCTCGTAATCCTCGTCGACAAAGTGTCGGGAACAAATAAAGGATTTAGACCCAAAGCCTTCGAGTAGTTGTCCAGGAATTGCAGCTAGCCAGGCCGCCTTATCTGGCGCACACTTTGGGAACCTGTGCAGCGTGCTTTCGGTTGTGATTCCGCCGGGGCATCCTTTCACGCAGCACCGGCGCGACATGGTCCCTCACGTCGCCGAAACAAGTCCACTACGCGTCCTCTTCAACCTCACAAAGTTTCAAAAAATTTGAGATCTCAAAGAATTTGAGATCGCTGAAACTTCGAACTTGAAAGTACAGCGTTGTCTGCTTGCAGCGAAAGCAGCACGCCGACACCCACGGAGAAGGGAGAAGGAGGATCCGCGGATCCCGGGGGAAACAACATTTCCGGTTGGGGTGGTTTTGGAGGCAAGAGAAAAACTCGAGTCACAGGTCGCCTCGATTTTTGACGTCACTCCTCTGGCCCGTATAGCGCGGGAACTTCAAATTCGGCTTTTGGATTTTGTTTTTTTACTTCACAAACACCGAGTCCCCAGGCTTCAAATTTTGAGGATAGTGTCGAAACACGGTTTTTAATCGTTTCAGATAATAAAAAAAAAAATGATTTTGACGTGTCAGTGCCCCTTTAAAGGAGAAATCTTGGAAGCGGTAAGCGATTTCTAAATTTCTAATTTTCTGATCACGTAAGTTAGTTATGTCAATAAGGTATTGCTGGAATTTACCCACCGATGTTAGAAACATACCTGCAAAGCGACAGCTCTGTAGCTATTTCCTAAGTACTCCCCAAAAAATAAAATGTTAAAAGCTAACATTAAAGACTGCAGGCGTGGGACCGCCGCCTTAAACAGGAAATGTGTTGTCTTTGGTCTCAACACCTCTGTGGGCGACATGAAAGGTAGCTGCCCCTAGGCAGACAGTGTAGGTCATCCTTGACCCTCAGGAATAGCCGTGATCAGCCCGCGAGTGGTGCATGAGCAATGCCTGGCTTGTCTCTGCACTTCTCATGTGTATGGACTGCTGAAATTAGGTCTTTGGGACCATAATCAGGAAAATATTGTATTAATACTGGTACATTGCGTGCAACACTTTGACTTGATAGAGTTCGTGGAGGGAAATTGTGAAATGTAGGTACAGCAATACCTTCCTTGGAAGAGGTAATTTTGTAAGGAATGTGCCATGTACATATTTCGCACAGATTAATTTCTCTATGTCAGATGATGCAAGATAGTTCCACACCATGGTGACAAACCCGAGCATGGAATAATTCAGACCGCAAAATAATGAAATGATACATGAGAAAACTTCCATTTTAGATGAGAAATCATGCCCAGCAATCTTAGAGCAGAAGGAGCAATGTAAAAAATGTAAAACACAAGGTCCCAATGTACAGGCACTCATGAAAGGGGGTGGCATAAGATCACAGTCATTAGAGATTACCGG
Source organism: Ixodes persulcatus (assembly GCA_013358835.2). NCBI lineage: Eukaryota > Metazoa > Arthropoda > Arachnida > Ixodida > Ixodidae > Ixodes > Ixodes persulcatus. Next base: position 11,151 of record JABSTQ010008212.1, on the reverse strand, counting down.
ACATTGGTTCATTAAAATTGATTAAAAAAAAACATTTGACAAACACTCGTGCATAAGTGACACGTCATCTTCCAAAGCGGCAGTCAAAAGAGCTCTTTAAAATTTGTACAGTGCTTTTAGATTGATGAAATAACACTTAAATCACTTGTACAAGCCCCGTACAAAGAGAGTGTATGCAAAGTGATTTTGATTAGACTTGATCATTTACAGAATTATAGTCTGCCGAATGTCGAGGCACTCCAGGGCATGCCGTAAAACAAAATATGGGTGAAGAGGGACGTCCATTATCAATGCGGATGCAAACCCAATCTTGCGCCATGAGGAAGTTCTCATTGTCAGTTACACTTCCATGACTGGGTCACTCAGTCAAGTCCAGATGATCTTACTTCCTATTTGACGGACGCTATTCATCGCCGCTGGACTCTGAATCGGTCAGAGGAACGATGTTTCGCTTATTTTTCAGGCGTGTGACAACAGCAGACCATGTACGACGGTCCCCATTTTTAAAGTGCATGGCATTGCTCTCCATTCACTAACATTGCTCTACTTTCTGTAGATTAAACCAAAACAAGCTAGAAATGTTATAAAATATGCTTGGGACATTGATAATCAAGAAAACTGACGTTTTATCCTCCCAAAAAATTGCGGAATGTATTTTCCTCATGACAGAGTGTTAGGACGGGTTATCTCGTCATCGGCAGTTGCGGCCAGAGGTCAGCATGATAAGATATCTCGTAATTGGCAGTTAAGGGGTTAAACACTCTTGAATCACATTATGAAATCCAGCTCAACCTGGGAGGTTACAGAGGCTTGTAAAAAATAAGAAAAATGCCTACGTCTTGCTTTCAGTTACAGCACAAAGCAAGTTTTACGTTGCAGGGACAGCGAAACTCCCGAAATGTGAGTCTTGTTCCAATACCATGATGGGATCCTGAAGAATTCATCCCATGTCCACATGGTGACCCTGCAGACAAACGAAGTGCTTACACAATTGCAGCTTGCCAGTCATGTCAGAGCTGAACCAACATTGGTACACCAGTGTTTCTAAGGATGGGGCTCAACGAAACCTACCTGATCCCGACGAGGTGCCAGGCATCAAGTTTTTTAGTGCAGTCTTGCACTTGGCACATTGCCACGTATGCTCATCTGCAGGGAGTGGGGCCTCTTTCTGGGCCTCTTGGCAGATGGTTGGCCTGATGGGCGTCCAGCCGGCACCCTCTTTGAACCCCTCGTCAGTCCTGGCCGACGTCTGGCAAGGCTTGTGGGCTGCACCCGTTTCCGACGTCCCCGACGCTGTCATACTCCTGCAGCTGCCTTCAACGTAAGCATGAATCCATATGCGTCGTTCCCATTTGTTACACGATCCATCCGGTCCCCAAGACCATCTAAAAGCTCAATGTATGCCGGGTTTTCCTCGTTCATGGCGTGCAGCCGTCGCATGCGGGACTCCAGGCGCCTGTAGACTTCCTCTCGAGCCTGCACAAAACGCATTGAGGACAGCACATTATTATACTTTGTCTAGGGCTTACATGTGGGAAGCCCGCAGCTTCTTAGCCGTCATCCACGCTGTGGTGGGGATTATGACTTAGAGGCAGCACTCAGGGCACTCTTCATATTTTTGTTTATTCATGCTTACGCTCAGTTATATTTATTCATGGCTGCTCGATATCACTTGAAGGGTTCACAACTGTGATTTGAGGCTCTTATTGCTGACATACTGGTAAGGTCAAATACAAATATCATATATTCCAGTCTATTGTCCACAGCCTATACATGTTTAAGAGTTGATATCTTATGTTGTGCGGACTGTCTACAGGTGTGGGCTATACAATAATTTTTGTTTCAACATCATTTCTTGTCACTTGACCGGTCTAGTCTGATTGTCAGGATCACAATATTTTACGCTATCCTTAAGTAAGCAACATGAGATCATACTGTCAGTATGTCACCCAGGGACAGCTCGTGGGTGGTGCATCGCTCTCTTGCAAACGATTAGGTCACAAACATACCTTGTGTTCAGGCCACAATTCTTTCTGTGGACTGTCCTAGAAAACAATTCCTTTTCAGTGCAAATTTGCTAATGCAGACTATACACTGAATGCAGACCACCTAACAAAAATATATTTTTTAGCTGAAAACCGCCCTTGCGGACTATACACTGGGAGCAAACTGTAGTCAGGAAAATACCATGTCTCTCCAATTGTAGGCTAGTGAGATGAGACCAGCGATTACCTAGGGCAAGGCAGCACTCATGTGTGCACTATGTCTAATCCTCTGATCTTCTTCACGCAGCTCCTAATCGCTCAGGCTGCTTTCGCCTGTCCGTTGTCGCGCCAGCATGACCCAGCGGACCGCTCCGTCACTGTGCCACTATCGAGTTTGAAGACGACTCAAGGGAACGTAGCGGCACCACCTTCCACGCCGACAGCGAGGACGCCAGCAGAAACAAGCGCCTCGTCTTTGACGAAAGCACAAGATCGGCATCGACATCAACCGTGGCCTACGAAGCTACAAAAGGGCTGTCTGAACGGTTCGCCATCAGAGGGCAAGGCAGCACTCATGTGTGCACTATGTCTAATCCTCTGATCTTCTCCACGCAGGTGAGTAATTGTCACTCATTGCATTGTAAACGATCAAGCAATACGTTCCTTTTCCTGCTGCCTTGCCCCCGGATGTGCTTAACCTTATTTATTGAGTGCATTTGTGTCACTCGTGATTTATTGTTAAGCGGTGACATTGAATCGAATCCGGGACCTGATGGCTGCCAAGAGGGTAGTAACCCTACAATGGAAGAGATGGTGAAGGCGATTCTGGACACACAAAACGTGATTATGAGAGATCTAAGTCAAAGAAAAAATAACCAAAAGCAATTTGAAGACAAATTTGAAGGTCTAACAAAAAAGTAAATCAAATTGAAGCAACAGTTCAAGAAATGAAAGAACAAAAGGTTCAAATCATAAGCATTGAAAAACATGTTAAGGCAATCGATGATGACTTGAAGGAATGCCAAAAAAAAATCGTTGACTTAGAAGATCGGAGCCGCCGTAAAATCTCATGGTTTTTGGTCTTCCAGACGCTCAAGGGGAAACAAATGACTCATTGCGGTCGAAAGTACTTGGTGATGTGTTTGAAGAAAAACGTGGAATTCATGTTAATACAGTCGAGCGTATACATCACGTGGGGCAAAAAACAAACAAAAACCGCCCAGTTGTAGTTAAATTTCTTGACTATGCAGAAAAGGAAAACATGCTAAAAAAGCGAAGGTGTTTGAAAGGCACTAAAATAACGCTAGAACACGATTATTCTTGGCAGACTATTCAAAAGCGCAAACAATTGTGGGAAACCAGTAAACCCAATCGCGATAACGGGGAAACTGTCTTCTTGATTCACAATAAAATTAAGATAGGAGGCCAAGTTTTCGAATGGGATGATAATGTGGGGCAAATGTGCAAAGAAAGAAATCGACCAACTCGACAAAAAAGTGTAAAATGACGTCAAGCACACTCCGGGAAACCCCATCGAAAGACGTTTCGACTTCTTGCCTTCAATGCGCAAAGTATTGTGAATAAAGTAGATGATTTGGAAACAATCTTGCTAACTCATGACCCCCACGTGGTCGTCATCACGGAAACATGGCTTCACAGTGGTATTGGTGATAATGAAATTATTCCGCCTTGTTACAGAATGATTAGGAAAGACCGAGGGTCAAGGGGCGGCGGCGTGGCTATTATCGCAAGAAGTTCGGTGGACCTGGTACCATTAGATTGCGTTGTCAACGGGGAGGTGTTATGGTGTAAGATTAAAGTTCACGGCAACGTGTTTGTTGTTAGTGCTGTATATAGGCCACCAAACACTGCTCCGAGGTTTTTAGAAGAATTGTACGATTACATGGCGTTGCGCTTCAATGACAAAACTAAAATTATTTTGACTGGAGACTTCAATCATGCTGATATTGATTGGGCAAAGCAAAAACTAGGTAAAAATGAAATCGCATCCTCCGAGCTTTTGATCTTCAACAGCTAGTGGACAGCCCGACAAGAGTAACAGATACGAGCCAATCAATTCTGGACTTACTTTTTGTTAGCAACATAGTGGAAGCGGATAAAGCACATGTGCTCGACGGAGTGTCAGATCATAAAATGGTGTTTCTTGACTTAGAACTACATAAAACAGCTGCCGATAATGCTCGTCACGAACGTACTGTCAGAGATTTTCAAAATGCTGATGATGTGTCCATCCTCGATTATTTAGATGAACATTTTGACCATTTTAGTCAGTTAAGTGATGTTACCGAATTTCGGAAAACATTTCGGAGTATTGTTTCCTACTGTACATATCACTTTGTTCCGACAAGGGGCGTGAGAGCACAACGACATCACCCATGGGTAACAAGAGAAATTTTGCAAATAAAGCGAAAGATCAAGCGCAAAAGGAAAGCAAAACAAAATTCCTCAGACATTGCAAATTTGGGGCGACAATTGAAGAATCTTATTTCCCAAGCTAGGGAAAATTACTGTGGCAATGTGCTCTCTCGTTTCTTGCTGGAATCTCCGCAAAAATTCTGGCGGTTTTTCTCGTCGAAAGAAGAAGTAATAACAGAAGTGATGGTAAGCGATGAGGTTGTATCATGTCCCATTAGAGTGGCAGAGGAATTTAACATGTATTTTCAGTCAGTTTTTACAGTCTCGAGTGACCCGCCGGTAGGCCACGTCAGCAGCTCTGATGAACCTCGTATGTCAGATTTGGTTGTCTCGGAGAGTGGTATACTTAATTTGCTTTTGAATATTAATGTAAAAAAGGCGTCAGGCCAAACGACATTTCAAATGCATTTCTGAAAAGATATGTTGAGTGGGTGTCCCGATATCTTTTCATAATATTTCAAGCCTCTCTCCAACAATCCAAATTGCCAGCAGACTGGTTGTGTGGTAAAATTATACCCATTCACAAATCTGGAAACAAAATGACAGTCCAAAATTACCGTCCTATATCATTAACGTCGACTTGCTGCAAACTGCTGGAACACATTATTTCAAATCATGTCACTCAGTACTTAGAAGAAAACAACTTAATATACAAACATCAGCACGGTTTTAGACGGGGTCTATCGACGGTCACACAATTAATTGAGTGTGCGCATGAGTTTTCATCTGTTGTAAATGAGCGGGGTCAGGTTGACGTCGTGTTTATGGATTTTTCAAAAGCGTTCGACCGCGTGCCTCATAACAAATTAATTGAAAAGCTTCACCTTATGGGTCTAAACAGCAATATAGTGTCGTGGGTCCGGTCTTACCTAACTAACAGAACACAGTACGTTGTGGGCACCCTGACGGCTCCACAGCCCAGTTGCCCGACTGCGAGGCAAAGGTTGCCCGACTGCGAGGCCGCCTTGATAAGGCAGATCAGAGGCGGCGCACGGGGAGTCGGCCGATTTACCGCCGAGAGGTAACAACGATGTTAGTATTGTGATCGTCTTGTCCATGTTAAATTAAATGTAGTTTCTTGTTGTTGAAACCATTGGCTCCGTGTTATTCCTCCGGGTCGGGTATGCAGCAAGGCAAACCGACCACAATGGCGCCCAACCGTGGTATGCTACCCACTCGCAGGAATTTCACGGGGCTTGGTTTCTTCTTTCGCTAAGCCTTTTTCCTATTCCCCGTGTTTCCTACCGTCGTTCCGTGCTTCCGTCACGTCCGCGTTTGTTGTATTGGCCCGTTCCTGACTGTTTTTGTGACCGCGGCAATCGTTTTGCGCGCTTGTTTTGGTTTTTGCGGGCCGTTTCCTTTTTTTTTGCGCTTGTGTTGCGCTTGTGTTGGGTTTTTGGGGGCGTTTCTTTTTTTGTGCTTGCAGGAATGCTCACGCGGGAGCAGGAAGCCGCAATGGCCGCAGCGGCACAAATGAACCTGCTCACAAAGGTCACGGAGATGTGCGACTCCGTGATGCAGCGCCTGGCCCACGCGCCAGGCCAGCAGGAGACCCCACCGCGAGAGCCCCGACCACACTTGACTGTTCCGGTCTACACGGGGTACGACGACGTCAAGTCCGTGGCAGACTTCCTGGGCGAGCTGCAGACGTACCACCTTGCCTCCGGTGCCTCCGAATCCTTCATCGTGGACCAGATTGTCCCACTGGCGTTGCAAGCCAGCGCCAGGTGCTGTTTGGGGTTGCATTCCCCCTTCACCAGCCTGGCGGACTTCCAGACAAGGCTTCGAGAAGAGTTCCTGCCTGCGGGCTACGCAACTCAGATTCTCCGAGAGCTCGAGGCAAGGACGCAGCACCCGGATGAAAGTCTGGTCCGGTACGTTCGGGTCATGCAAGAGCTCTTCAAGAGGGCGGACCCGAAGTCACCGGAGTCGGACAGAGTAGCTCGGGTCAGAAGACAGTGTCACCCAAGGTACCACGTCTACCTTATCAACCGCACCTTTGAGACCCTTGAAGAGCTAGCCCGGGGCGCCCGCCTCATCGAGGAGGCTCTTCATGCCGAGCGGAACTACGCGCCGCCGCCACCAGTCAAGTACGCGCTCGAACCGGCATGCGCATGGCGGGGCCCCGAGGCCTCCACGCAAGTGGACTGTCCGACCGAGACCTCCCTTCCCCACCACGTCAACCAGGAGAGTTGGCGTGGCATGCATGGTGATCTCCCGTGCGGGATAAGCGTATGTTCGCCTAACTCTCCCCGAGAGGTTCCCGGAGGTCACAGCGGGGCCCGTGAGGGTTTCGGGCGGGGGTCGCCACGACAGGTGGGAGGTCGTGTGCCGTGCCCTATCGTAAGCTGGGGCCCAACGGAGATCACCACCCAAGCAAACCATCTTCATCAGTCTGCTCCTGCAAGTGCTGGCGAAAGCTGGCACGGTGCGGTCGCAAACCCGCAGCCCAGCAGCATTGACCCCCGCTGCAACGGAACAAGCCCTCCCCACAACAGCCAGTCGCAAGCCTGGTGGAGGCCCTCCCATAGTGGTTCCTTATCCGATCACTGAAGGCGGTCCGACGGGCACCTTGGTGCGGGTGACCTAAGCAGGCAACTGTCGTCGGACTGCTGCTACCACTGCGAGCAGCCCGGCCATCACCGAAACCAGTGTCCAAGGCTTCTGGACACTACAAACAAGAGGTGGCACGAGTCGGCGGCAAAGGGCCGGAACCAGAACAACCAGGGAAACTACTCCCCGCAGGGGGCACCTGTGAAAGCAGGTGTTTGGAGAGTGGCGTCTCCACGGACCCCGAGCCATGCGGGTTCGCCCGCCCACGTATGGCTGTGCGTGGCTTTCCCGTGTCTGGGGAAAAGGGCATCCTGGTGGTTGAGCCGAGCCCGGGGTAGGTTTGGACCCTTCGGGGCCCCCCGGGTGAGGCAATACACCACTTCGGCCCCCGCTTCTCATAGACGGGAGTCCTGGTAAGGCCCGGCCAGGATGATTCAGTCTAGTCGCCACTTCTACTATCCCCCTCCCTTCTTTCGCCCTTGTCTTCTCCTTCTTTTCACTCTTCTCTTTTCTCTTCTTTCCTTTTCAACTCCTTTGGCGGCAAGGGCTAACCTTGGGTGGCGACTGACACCTTGTCCAGAACCACTCTTGGTTATAGAGACTGGGCAGCACTAATAGAGTAACATCTTCAGCCAAGCCTTTCTTGTTATGGAGCGTTACCTATTCCCTTGTTGGGCTCGGTGGTGGGCGGTGCACCACAGTTTCCGAAAACCCTCCCCATTCATATGGGTTCCAAGCTTAAATCTTTTGATCGGGCCCCCAAAAGGGTCCGCACCGAAGCACTGAGCACTATGAAACAATCTTTTGTACTGCCGCAATTCCCGAAGTTCCTTGTAATGCACTCGGAAGGTGACAAGCCACTTGGCAAACTCTCTCCCTTTCTGGTCTCTAAAGTTCTCGAGAGTGTTATTGGCACCAATTACAGTGCAAAGAAGATGGCATCTGATGATCTCCTTGTCGAGGTCATCACAAAGCAGCAAAGTGATGCCCTTCTTAAACTCAACCTTGTATCCGACTACAAAGTAAGCGTCAGTCCTCACCGCAAACTGAACAGTGTTCAAGGGGTCATTTCTGAGGATGACTTGCTTGACTCACCTGAGCCAGAGATAATTGAGGGCCTCTCTAGTCAAGGAGTTATAGCTGCACGACGAATCACTATCCGCCGTGATGGTGTGGAACGGAAGACAAAACACATCATTTTGACTTTCGATTCAACCACTCTGCCACAGACTGTAAAGGCAGGTTACCTTCAGTGCCGGGTCCGACCTTATGTGCCGAACCCTCAACGCTGCTTTAAGTGCCAGAGGTTCGGCCATGTGTCACGGAACTGTCGGGGAAGGGACATCTGTGCAAAGTGCTCCAGCAAGGAGCATGTCGCAGATGCGTGCGATAATGAGCCTCATTGTGCAAACTGTAGTGGCAACCACCCAGCATACTCCCGATCTTGTCCTGTGTGGAAAGACGAGAAAGAAGTTCTTACATTAAGAGTCACTGAAAACATCACCTACACTGAGGCAAAGAAGCGTTATGCCTTTGTATCAAAAGGCTCTTACGCCGAGGCCGTGCGCAGGGGACCAGCGCGGCCAGTGGTTTCGATGGGAACGCAGACGTCTTTGGACGACCTGCATCTCCCATCACGGTCCCCCTCCAAACCCCCTGGAGCGGCGCCAGTGGCACCGCCTCCAAACCGCAAGGTGAATGCTGCTTTGCCAGCATCCACCCCAGAGCAGGAGATGACGTCTCCTGCTCAACCAGCTGCTTCAACCTCTCGGGGCCGGGGCGTGCCTCCCCACACCTCTGCTCCCCAGAGGAAGCCTGGGGAAGTGCCAAGGCAGTCGACCTCCAGGGGTCAACTGCCCGCGGCTCCAGACGAGCCCATGGACGAGGGTGGGCCGAGATCTGATGAGGATGTTCTCCTCTCGTGATCAGAGTCCGCCCCTTCTGCCTCCGGTGACTCTAATCGGAAGCAGAAAGACCTCCCTAAAAAACAAAGTGCACCGCGTGTGAAAATAGATTATAAACCCTAAGGAACATAGCTTTTTAATATATATGTATATATATATTTTTTTTGTAATACTTATTGTGTTTTAAATGGTTAAAAATATAGGTATTATGCAGTGGAACTGCCGCGGTCTTTTTCGTAATATTGATGATGTCAACTTTTTTCTCGATGAGCTCCAGCCTGTTGCCATTTGTTTACAGGAGACTCATCTTAATGAAACTCATACACAGGTACTACGGCGACATCAGGTTTTTAGAAAAGATCGCGTTTCTTGCAACACCTCTTCTGGTGGAGTAGCTGTGGTTGTGCAGAGTGGTATTGCCTGTGCTCCTGTCCCTCTCGCAACCCCCTTAGAGGCAGTAGCAGTTTGTGTTCTGCTTGACCGCCTAATTACAATTGTTTCGCTTTACCTTCCGCCAAATCTTCCAGTGCATTTACATGACCTGCAAGGACTGGTGGGCCAACTCCCACAGCCTTTTTTAATTTTAGGAGACTTTAATGCACACCACCCCATGTGGGGCAGTGCTCGTCAAGACTCCCGTGGCGGTGTCATAGAACGTTTTTTACTGTCATCTGGCCTTTGCCTTTTAAACAAAAGACAGCCGACTTTTTTTAGTGCACCTCATAATACTTTTACTTCCATTGATCTTTCCATATCATCACCAACTTTACTTCCTTGTTTTTCTTGGAAGGTTTTAGAAAATCCTTTTGGTAGTGACCATTTCCCAGTCATTTTAGAAAGTTCAGTATCACTTCCTTCTCTTCGAGCTTGCGTTCCCAAGTGGAAGTTAGATAAAGCCGACTCTGCTTTATTTTCTCTTGAGGCAGTGGTCGATCCCTCTGTTTTTTTAGCTATGTCTCCTGAGGAAGCGACTCTTTACCTTACTGAAGAAATTATAAATGCTGCTTCGGTGTCAGTTAACCCGAACTTCTGGAAATATTCCCAAGAAATGCAAGCCTTGGTGGAACAAGGACTGTACGACCACCATAAAAGCTCAGAATAAGGCCTGGGGAAGGTTTCGGCGGTACCCGACTGTTCAGAACAAGATCAAATTCAAACAGTGTAAAGCGAAAGCTCGTTGGACACGAAAACAAGCCAAGTGGACTTCATGGGTGAAATATGTATCCTCTCTAAACAGTTTTGTTCCTGCAAAAGAGGTATGGGATCATGTTAAGAAAATTCGGGGTTATTACCACTCCTTCAGCATCCCCCTTTTTCCTTCATCGTCCCCATCACTAAAAGATCAGGCTAACATTCTTGCTGATCATTTTCGAGAGGTCTCCAGTTCTTCAAATTACACTACTAAATTTAAAAAGTTCAAGTCCTTGGCAGAAAAACAGCCAATTGATTTCTCTGGAAGTGATACTGGTTACAACCGGCCGTTCACAATGTGTGAGCTTGAAATGGCCCTTGCAGTAAAAATGCAGTCAGCACCTGGTCCAGATATGATCCACTATGAACTGCTGAGGCACCTGTCAGCTGAATCCTTGGTGCATTTGTTGTCTTTCTTTAATCATTTATGGGAAGCTTCTTGTTTTCCACAGTGCTGGAAGCGAGCACACATCATTCCAATCTTGAAGCCTGGCAAAGACCCTACCCTACCAGCAAGTTATCGGCCTATAGCACTGACTAGTTGCCTAGGAAAAACCTATGAAAGGCTTATAAACAGAAGGCTAGTATACATTCTAGAACAAAAGAAAATGTTCGATAAAAACCAGTGTGGTTTTAGAAGAGGTCGCTCAACCCTAGATCACCTTGTCCGGTTAGAGACTTTTGTGCGTGAGGCTTTTGTGAACCGGCAGCATTGCCTTTCTGTCTTTTTTGACTTACAGAAAGCTTACGATACAACATGGCGGTACGGAATACTTCAGGACCTGTATAGGTGCGGTGTTCGTGGTCGCATGCTGCGTTGCATAAGGGACTTCTTGACAGACCGTTTTTTTCAGGTCCGCCTGGGATCCACGCTCTCGGATATTTTTGCACAGGAAAACGGCGTCCCACAGGGAGGTGTCTTGAGTGTTACCTTGTTCGCAATTAAGATCAACAGCCTCGCTACAGCTATACCACCATCCGTTTTTTATTCATTATATGTAGACGATGTCCAGATCGCTTTCTCCTCATGCAACCTGTCAATTTGTGAGCGCCAATTGCAGATAGCAATAGAATAGGATGAA
>JABSTQ010008211.1:0-27402 GCA_013358835.2 Ixodes persulcatus | reverse complement strand
TGGTGGTTGCGTTTGCGGAATACTCGACCGCGGTGGAAGGTTCAAGTGGTCCCCAGTGACTCGGACGGCGGCTGGCGTCGTTTTCGATCCCTTCGGAGGTAGGATGGGTGTTCGCAGAGTCAACCTGTTGGCTTCAAGGTCGACCACGGCGCTGTATTCACACAGAAAGTCTATTCCAAGGATGACATTTTCGCACAGCCCTGTAGAACGACGAACTTCACTGGGCAGGTTTCGCTATGGATATCGACAAGAGCGGTGCACATCCCGACTGGTGTACTGAGGCGCCCTCCGCCGGTTCATATTTGCTGTCCGTCCCATGGTGTCTTCACTTTCTGTAGGCGTCACAAGAGTGTCACACCCAACACGGAGCCGTCCTCTCAAAACTCCCCGAGTGCCGACGAGTCGTAGCGGTTGATAACAACGTTGAGGATATTGGACACCATTACAGAATCATCACTACGATGCATGGCGTCGGTCGAGTGGGAGGACTGCGGCGTTCTTGGAAATTGTTCACGTTTTCGGTCTACGGCAACTCCCCCTCCTGGGGTTGCAGCGGTTAGTTTTCCCGGCGGGGCATAGAGACGGCTTTCTCGGCGGGACCTATGGACAGGTGATACAGGACGTCGGAGTCAAAGGGAGCGGGAAATATCCTTTAGGCGCGGCAGCAGAAAACGGGGGACGACGAAGGTGGGTTGTTCGGATGGAACCCGCGCAGCCCGAGTTGCCGGTAGTAGCATCGCCGGCAGATGTCATCCGTTTCCCTACAATGAAAGCAAATCGGCAGTGGTCAGCCGTTCTCCTAACGGCCGTCTTCCCGGGTGTAGGTCGCTTCGGGCAGAAGTACTGAGGGCATTCGTCTTGGCACTCGGGAGCACAGCAATAGAAGATCACGTCGGGGAGGCGCCTCATAATGTTGAGCGATGGGAGGCAGTGGGCGAAGAGCCACGGCGGCGTATGCCAGGGCCAGTGTTTCCTGTCCGTCGTTAGAGAGTTCTGACTGCCGTTGGAGTTCTTCACGGATATTGTCGAGAATGGAGGGAGGTTCTGGACCACCAGCATCAGGCACCAGATTTTGGAGCTCCTCTCGAACGACTTCTCGGATGATGTCGCGAAAGTTGTCACCACCAGCGCTGACCTCGGCGTGCAGCAGAGCAAGGGTTGAGGAGTCGCCGTGTCGCTGGCGGGCTCGGGCTGCCAGTGTTCGCTTAGTCTTGGTTTTCTCGGTGACAAATACATCGACCGTCGTCAGGGGGTAACAGACGAGGCCTTCGAATACGTAGTCCCTTACGGCGCGCATTAGAACTTCTCGCTTCTCTTCTTCTGTGGCCTGAGGGTCGGCGCGGGAACTCAGGCGCAAGACACCTTCCATGAAGCTAAAGACGGGCTCATTCGGGCCCTGGTTTCTTGACCGAGCAGGTCTTCGGCTCTTTCTCATTGATATTAACTTCAAAACCTCCATCGGATAACCTCTTTGACCAGTTCGCAAAGAGGCGGTCACCGTTTTGCGGTTTTCGTACCATCGTCGCACCGTTCCTTCAAGGGAAAAATACACGTTCTGCAGTCACTGGTCCGGCGTTTATTCATTATAACGAGCCGCTGGTTCATACTGCTGGATCCAGTCGTCAACATCTTCGAAAATATTGCTGTGGAATAAAGCAGCTGTCCCAGTGGTAGCGGGCAGTTCACGGAGGTGACCCAGGTCTGGCTCGAAGACCTGGCTGGCTGTCAAAGACCTGGCTTGACCTGGCCTCAGGACCCCAACTCCTACCCAGAGGCAGCAGGCTTCCTCTCTTCGCGGAGAGGCTTCGCCAGCTGCTCCCACGTCCCAGGACAGGCCAGCGTCCGCTGTACCTGAGCAGTCTGCACGGTCTTCTACCAGGGAGAAAAAGCGAGGCTTTTGGTCTCATTTCCTGGAGAGACCGCCAGCAAACAAGGGGCAGCATGCATCTCATGCAGCTTCTTTAACACAAAAGGAGGCAGAGCGGATGAACGGGGGTGAATCCCACCCAAGTACATCTGCAACCCCCCCATCATATTCTGGTCGCAGCCGGAGATTAGGATCTCGCAGCTCCGACCCTCCAAGGCCGGCCGGCAAGCCTGCTTGCGAAGCTCGAGTGAGAGTGGCTGCTGCCCTGTCCACCTCTCTATGTACCCCCGGGTCTGACCAAGAGGAGATAGAGTAGCAGGATTCGAAGGCAAAAAAAAAAAAACACTAAAAGCCTGTGATCATATCGAACTGGTAAGGTTTATTGCACTCTTCACCCGTACGCTCGTAATTTCATATAATTATAATGGTTTCAGTGCTTATGCAGTGGAACTGTCGTGACCTCCTAAGCAAGTAAGATGATCTGGAGTTTTCGCTGGCGGAGCACAACCCACCTGTGCTTTGCTTGCAGGAGACTCATTGAATCTCTAGCCATACAAACTTCCTCAGACGATACCAGGTGTTCCGGAAAGACCGTCCGTGCTCACTCGGTTCCTTTGAAGGAGTTTCGGCAGCGCTTCCGAGAAAAGTGCCCTGTGTACAGGTTCCACTGTGTACTTCACTGTCAGAAGTGGCTGTACGGTTAATGATTCACAAATTTCTGGCAGTGTGCGCTTTGTACTTACCACCATCCTTTACTTTGAAATCCTCAGATTTTTCTTTGTCTTATGCAAGCTTCCTGAGCCATTTCTTTTGATGGGCAATTTTAATTCTCACAACCCTCTCTTGAGGAGAACACGTCGTGACATCCGAGCGCAAAGTATTAAGTCTGTCTTATTCTGGCAAACCCTTTGTCTTTTTAACACTGGTGAGCCAAACCTTTCTTCATCATGCGTTGATTTCACATTGTGACTACCACTCTTTGTCCTAACTTTTCATGGCTCATGGATCCTAATCCAAAATGGTAGCGACCTTTTCCTCATTATTTTAAAGTGCACTATTCCTTCATCCTCTTTCATGACAAATTCGCCGCGCTGGAAAGTAACGAGGCAGACTGGGCCATGTTTGAAAGTTCATCTGAGGTTAACCCTGAAATTTTTGTTGGCTTGGATGTCAATCATGAATGCAAATGCCTTACTGCCTCTATAGTTGAGGCTGCTCATAAAGATATTCTGCAGTCGTCTAAACGCCTTCCTGTTAAGCTGAAACCTTCCTGTTAAGCCGAAACCAAAAAAGTAAAAAAAAAAATGTTTATGGGATGTGCTACGCCGGTACTCGACCCCACCAAATGCCTTAGTTTCTAAACAGGCTCGGGCGAAGGCTCCGTATGTTCGTCGTCAATTCAAAAAGGCGACGTGGAAATACACCACCTCCGTTGATAGTCACGCCAGTGTTAATGTTGTCTGGGAAAAAGTGTATAAGTTTAAAAGGCACAATCGAGTGTTCTACCTACCGCGCTTTGTTTTGCCAGGCGGTGTACTGCCTAGTCTTCGGCAGCAGGCCAGTATTCTAAGAGAGCACTTTGCATCTCCATCAGCTTCATCGTATTACTTGGCTGCATTTTTAAAGCATAAAAGTGTTACATAAAAAAATAATAAATAGCTGTGGAGGGCTACGAGAACCCTATAAAGGACTTATTACTCCTCGAGAGTTACAGGCAGCTTTAAATAAAAGTAAAGATACCTCCCTTAGACCAGGTCGGATTCACTACTGTACGCTCAAGCATTTGCATTCCAATACGATGCAAGCAATTTTTTAACCAAATCTAGAAAGAAGGTGTCTTCCCGAATTCTTGGAAAAGAGCTCAGGTTATCCCTCTCCTCAAGCAGAGAAAAGATCCATCATTACCCGCACGTTACCGGCTCATATTTATTTATTTATTTATTTATTTACCTCTAAAGGCCCACAGGGGGCATTACATAGAGGGAATGCATAAATGTCATCATAGTCGTACAATGTTGCAATTGTATGAAAATATAAAAGGTGTGGTCAGTTTGCCTTGCTGCATACCCGACCCGGAGGAATAACACGGAGCCAACGGTTTCAACAACAAGAAACAACGTTTAATGGGACATGGACGAGACGATTAACATGGTTACCAGCGGCGCCTGAGTCCAGGCAGCGACTCCCCTGTGCGCCGCCTCTGATGCCCCTTATCAAGACGGCGCGCGCGATGTGCGCGTGGCTGGCGTGACGTCGCCGCCACATGGGAAAAGTTCGGCACCCCTGCCTCGCAGTCGGGCAACTGGGCTGTGGAGCCGCCAGGGTCGTCATGCGTGGTTCCATGATGTTAGGCTCGGGCTGGATTCGACATACCGATGGAATCTGTGCCGCGGCCTCACTGCTAACAGGGACTGTAACGGCCGTCGGCGAGTGGCTGTCTGGTGTCAGCGTCGCCGGCCGTAGTAGTTTCCCTGGTTGTTCTTGTTCCGGCCCTTTGCCGCCGTCTCGTGCCACCTCTTGTTTGTAGTGTCCAGAAGTCTTGGACACTGGTTTTGGTGGTGGCCGGGCTGCTCGCAGTGGAAGCAGCAGTCTGACGACAGTTGCCTGCTTAGGCCACCCGCACCGAGGTGCCCGTCGGACCGCCTCCAGTGATCGGGTAAGGAACCACTATGGGAGGGCCTCCACCAGGCTTGCGACTGGCTGTTGTGGGGAGGGCTTGTTCCGTTGCAGCGGGGGTCAATGCTGCTGGGCTGCGGGTTTGCGACCGCACCGTGCCAGTTTTCACCAGCACTTGCAGGAGCAGACTGATGAAGATGGTTCGCTTGGGTGGTGATCTCCGTTGGGCCCAAGCTTACGATAGGGCACGGCCAACGACCTCCCACCTGTCGTAGTGACCCCCGCCCGAAACCCTCATGGGCCTCGCTGTGACCTCCGGGGACCTCTCGGGGAGAGTTAAGCAAACATACGCTTATCCCACCCGGGAGATCACCATGCATGCCACGCCAACTCTCCTGGTTTACGTGGTGGGGAAGGGAGGTCTCGTTCGGACAGTCCACTTGTGTGGAATCCTTGGGGCCCCGCCATGCGCATGCCGGTTCGAGCGCGTACTTAGCTGGTGGCGGCGGCACGTAGTTCCGCTCGGCACGAAGAGCTTCCTCGATGAGGCGGGCGCCCCGGGCTAGCTCTTCAAGGGTCTCAAAGGTGCGTTTGATGAGGTAGACGTGGTACCTTGGGTGACACTGTCTTCTGACCCGAGCTACTCTGTCCGACTCCGGTGACTTCGGGTCCGCCCTCTTGAAGAGCTCTTGCATGACCCGAACGTACCGGACCAGACTTTTATCCGAGTGCTGCGTCCTTGCCTCGAGCTCTCGGAGAATCTGCGTCGCGTAGCCTGCAGTCAGGAACTCTTCTCGAAGCCTTGTCTGGAAGTCCGCCAGGCTGGTGAATGCCTGTGACCCAAACCAGCACCTGGCGCTGGCTTGCAACGCCAGCGGGACAATGCGGTCCACGATGAAGGCTTCCGAGGCACCGAAGGCAAGGTGGTACGTCTGCAGCTCGCCCTGGAAGTCTGCCACGGACGTGACGTCGTCGTACCCCATGTAGACTGGAACAGTCAAGTGTGGTCGGGGCTCTCGCGGTGGGGTCTCCTGCTGGCCAGGCGTGTGGGCCAGGCGCTGCATCACGGAATCGCACATCTCCGTGACCTTCGTGAGCAGGTTCACTTGTGCCGCTGCGGCCATCGTGACTTTCTGCTCCCGCGTGAGCATCCCTGCAAGCACAAAAAAAAAATAAACGCCCCCCAAAACCCAACACAAGCGCAACACAAGCGCAACACAAGCGCAACACAAGCGCAACACAAGCGCAAACAAAAGCAAACGCCCTCCAGAGACCAAGACAAGCGCGCAAAACGATTGCCGCGGTCACAAAACAAAGTCAGAAACACGCCAATACAGCCAACGCGGACGTGACGGAAGCACGGAAGGACGATAGGAAACACGGGGAATAGGAAAAAGGCTTACCGAAATAAGAAACCAAGCCCTGTGAAATTCCCGCGAGTGAGTAGCATACCACGGTTGGGCGCCATTCTGGTCGGTTTCCCTTGCTGCATACCCGACCCGGAGGAATTACACGGAGCCAACGGTTTCAACAACAAGAAACAACATATAATGGGACATGGACTAGACGATTAACATGGTTACCAACGGCGCCTGAGTCCAGGCAGCGACTACCCTGTGCGCCGCCTCTGATGCCCCTTATCAAGGTGGCGCACGCGATGTGCGCGTGGCTGGCGTGACGTCGCCGCCACACGGGAAAAGTTCGGCACCCCTGCCTCGCAGTCGTGCAACTGGGCTCTGGAGCCGCCAGGGTGCCCACAATGGAAACATAATCACGCTAACAGAACTCAATAACGCGTAACATGGTTGATGGTTGATGGTCACGCACATCTGCATGTAATAATTTCTAAATGATTAAAAAGTAATACAGGAGAAGTTTACAAGTGCTACTAAAAGAGGGTACATGGAAAACCTTATAGAACGACTTACTCAGCGATGGTGAAATTAACAAATTAAAATATAAAGGAGCCAAACGTACACGTGCAACTTAGAAAAAAAAAAGAACAAAATAGATGTTATGATAAAGAGCCACGTAACAATGAGACAAACGTGTCATGGTTTGTTGTCTGTGCGATTTCGCTTGCCAACCCATTCCAGTCGTCTACGGCCTGCAGAAACGGGGAAAATTGATACAAGTTAGTTTTTGCGAAGGGATAATAAACTATGTTGGGGTGATCATGACGAGGAAAGATACGGGGGGGGGGGGGGGGTGATGACGTTATTTTTGCGAAATTCAGTTGAAGAGTTGTTATATACTAGTCGATGTCACGAGATCTTCATATTTAGGGAGTAGAACGTCGCGACAGAAGGAGCCGCGTGAGAAATAAACAAGATGGCTGTGATTTAAGGTCTGTTCACACGATGCATCTTTTAGGCGCGCAACAGTTTCGCGACACTCAAGTTTCGCGAAATGTGCTCGTTCACATGTACCGCTTCACGTGCAACAATGATGACGTTTAGACTCGCGAAAATAGTTTCGGTGTTGACCATAATGTGGCGCTCCGAATCAGATCGCTATTTATCTGGGGACCTGCTTTGCGCATTTTATGCAGTCAATTCACTTTAATTTTTTTTCTCACATTCTGCACTACTTGGAGCGATCTCGCATGTGCGCAAAGCCGATTGAGGCTGCAACCTATACGGGCAGGACATGTGCCGGCGCCGAGCCCGTACGCAGCCAATTCATTGCCAAAGCTCCTATCAATGCACATGGTATTCATAGAAACGCTACGTGCCCAATCTGGTTACTTCTCGGCGACCATGTCTGCCCCGATTTTACTGTGCACTGTTTCAGAGAGCGCAAATGGTTTGACGTTCGCTTGTAAACAAAGCAAACTTGGTTTCAGTTTACTCGATGGTCTCTTATACCCTTGTTACACGGGCGCACTTAACTGCAGTTACGCTAAGCCACGGTTAGCGCACAATACTTGCGGACAACATTCTGCGGCTATGCAGTCAAAGCTATGAGCGAACGTGCGCTTGAGCATTTTGAGCACCCATCAAAGCAGTGCACGCGCGCTCTTCACTTCTTCTGAAATAGCTGTCTGAGAGTATAGTGCGGTAACTGTGTTGCTACGTAACAGCAGTTAAAGCTGAGTTAACCACGGTTAAGGGTGGCCGTGTAGCAGGGGTATTATCCGGCGGTATCGTCGCGACAACAACGCTATGAGCACTATTCTAATCTCGCCAACTCACGCTAATTGTCTCCGTCCATCGCTGGATTTGTTTCCCGATATGCAACCCACTTTTCGTTCAGTGGTGCTTGACGTGCTTGCGGAAGTGCCGGCAGTTTCCACCGTTCGTGGTTTCGGTTTTTCGGATTTGGCTCGGCTACAACACCGGCAGTGAAGTTGTCTTCTCAAACAGCTCGCTCCCCCTTCAAAGGCCACGTGAGAGCGTTTCTCAGCGGCCATTGGCGGCGCCCTCAGAGTGATTGACAGGACTCGGCAAAGTTTCAGCAAAAAGCTCGCTCCAGAAGCGAGGTGTGCGCGCAACTTTTTTTAGATGCGCGCGTCCTTTTTGGACTCGTTCAGACGGCGCGACCATTTCGTGAAACTACATTTCGCGACACTAGATGCGCGAGAAAAATGCATCGTGTGAACAGGCCTTAACACACACCGTGGGCTCTTCTGTTACAACCGCTTGCCTTTCGAAATATCATTGGCAGTGGCGATATTTCAGCGGACGATGGAGACCATGCTCCGAGAACTAAAAGGCGTGCAGGCATACCTGGACGACGTGATATTGTCCGAACGAGCTGATGGCAATGCCTTACAGTATAGAGCACTTCTAGAACGTTTCAGGGATCACAGCGTGAAACTTCGGAAAGAGAAGTGCAGGTTCAAAGAACGGGAGGTTACGTACCTCGGACACCGTAATAACGGACAGGGCCTCCATCCACTAGAAACGAAAGTGGAAGCCACCGTGCAAGCACTGCGGCCTAAGAACGTAAGCCAGCTGCGGTCTTTCGTGGGAATGCTGACGTTTTACGCCAGATCAGTTCCCAATATGTTAACCTTGTTGACAAGCCTCTACAAATTGCTGGAAAAGGGAGCTGGCTGGACGTGGGGTGAAGCACAGGATGCGGTGTTCTAGAAAGCAAAAGAAGCTCTCAGCTCGGCAAAGGTGCTAACGCACTATGATCCTGCGAAAGAACTGTGACTAGAGTGCAACGCCTCACCGTACGGCATCGAAGCAGTTCGTTTTAACCGAGAAAGTGAAGAAGACAAACCCATCGGGTTTTGATCAAGAACTTTATCAGCCGCCAAAAGAAATTATTCTCAATTAGAGCGAGAGGCTCTCGCTCTGGTCTTCGGCGTAACGAAGTTTAGAGACTACCTATTTGTACACGAGTTCACCCTGCTCACGGATCATCAGCCGCTCCTGGGGTTGCTGAGATCCGACCGCCCGACTCCCGCTATGGCTGCGGCGCGAATTCAACGATGGGCGCTGCTTTTGGGAAGCTACCGCTACAAGCTACAATACAAGCCTGGCCAAGAAATGCTGAATACGGATGCCCTGAGCAGGCTACCGCTACCGGCAGTAGCAACAGCAGGAACAGAAACAGGTGCTGAAGGTGAGCTTCCCGAATACGTGCTTGCTATGAAGCAGTTAGAGGAGGGTGTCGTGACAACCAGGGAGTTGAAACAAATGACCGCCACAGACTCAGTGTTAGCGCAGGTCAAGAACTACATCATAAATAGATGGCCCAAATGTGAGGAGAGCCTAGACTCGAACCTTCAAACGTTTTATGGCAGGAAACTAGAACTTTCGGTGGCACACGACCTGGTACACTGGGGCCACCGCGTCCTTGTGCCTTGGGAGGCTAGGGGGCGCCTCCTACAACTCCTTCACGAGAGTCATCAGGGAGCGCCGGCTATGAAAGCGATAGCAAGATCTCAGTTTTGGTGGCCTGGACTGTACAAGGAAATAGAGCACACGTCAGTGACGTGTGACGCCTGTGTCAAAATGTTGCCCATGCAAGCGTCAAAGGCACCAGTTAACTGGCCCGAAACACACGTAAACTGGTCCAGAGTACATGTTGAATTTCTAGGCCCTTTTAGAGAAAAAATAATCTTGGTAGTGGTCGACGCACACAGTAAGTGGATCGAGGCCGTTCCTATGAAACAGGCCACAAGCGCAAATGCTGTGTCGTGTTTGCGAGATGTGTTTAGCCACTTCGGGATACCCCGCACTTTGGTCTCGGATAATGGTACACCTTTCACCAGCGCCGAGGTCTTGAAGTTCACGTCGAAAAACAACATAACGCACATCAGGACCGCACCATATCACCCACAGTCAAATGGTCTGGCGGAACGCGCGGAAAGAACTATAAAAGATGGGTTGAAGAAAATACAAAACGACGACATTACAACCAGTCTGACAAGGCTTCTTTTTAATTATAGACGGACACCATCAAGCTCGGAAAAGTTACCATCCGAACTGCTGCTAGGATATCAAATTCGCTGCCGACTTGACACATGTTTCCCATCACACTCCACAGCATCTGCACAAGACACAGACTAGACGATCCAAAACCTGGGGACCCGGTGTACGCCAGAAACTATGGGACAGGAAACAAAGTGGATTCCTGGAAAAGTCACGGCGACCGTCGAAACTCCGTCCAAAGTACTAACACGCCATGCGGACCAACTACGTAAACGGCCGCCAGACAACAACGAGGTCATGCCGGCTCCTCCACGGTCGTCCTAGACCCATCAACCAAGTCGAAGGTTCATGATGATTGCAGCCCACAACAATTACGGGAGACCTCGAGTGAAGTCTGTGAAAGTGCACCCCAACGACGCTCCACTCGCTTGTGGAAGCCGGTACAGCGCTTTCAATGTTAAGAGGATATCGCACCTCCCGAGCCCTATGCAATTCCAATGGCAACTTTTTAGTATTTTTTCTCAAGAACCCCCGAACGGATTAAAATGGGGGTATGTTTTATTAGAAAGATAATAAAAAAACTGAGTAATATTGCGGCGCTACATTTTCCGATTTTTAAGCATAAAATTTTTTACGGGAACTTAAAGATGCTTCAGAAAGCCTCGTCTTTTCTTTCCGTGCTTTATAAGCATCTAAAAATAAATCGGGGCCTAAATAAAAATTTAGGCTCGACAATATTCAAGACCAGGACTTTTAGAGCGCAGCTCTTAGGCGCCCGTTTCCGGCTTGAGCGGCGTCGCCGTCGGCGTAACCGCGCGGTGCATGATGGGTAAATTTCCCCGCTAAATCTAGCGGAAAATTTTCCCCGCTAAATCTAGCGGAAAATTTTCCTCGCTAAATCTAGCGGAAAAGTTTCCCCGCTAAATCTAGCGGAAAATTTTCCCCGCTAAATCTAGCGGGAAATTTTCCCCGCTAAATCTAGCGGAACATTTTTCCCGCTAAATCTAGCGTAAAATTTTTCCCGCTAAATCTAGCTTAAACTTTTCCCCGCTAAATTTAGCGGAAAATTTTCCCCGCTAAATCTAGCGGAAAATTTTCCCCGCTAAATCTAGCGGAAAATTTTCCCCGCTAAATCTAGCGGAAAATTTCCCCGCTAAATCTAGCGGGAAATTTTCCCCACTAAATCTAGCGGGAAGTTTTCCCCGCTAAATCTAGCGGAAAATTTTCCCCACCCCCACCCCTCGAGGTCACGTGACCCCCCCCCCCCCCGTCCCTTCCCCTCCTCCTCAAGAGCTGCGCTCTAATTCGGCGTTAAAGGGAGTTGTAAACGGCTTTCATTTTTTAAATATATCTCTTACAAAATTTTTTTTCCAGAGATTCTCATTGTAATACATTTTAACTATATAAGTTTGCCGCCTATCAAAATGAAAAAAAAAAAATGAAAAACCTTTTACCACTCCCTGTAACGCCAAATTAGAGCGCAGCTCTTGAGGAGGAGGGGAAGGCACGAGAGGGGGGGGGGGGGGGTACACGTGGCGTGGGGTCACGTGACCCCCACCTTTAGGGGGGAAATTTTCCGCTAGATTAAGCGGGAAAATTTTTCCGGTAAATTTAGCGGAGCAAATTTTCTGCTAAATCTAGCGGTAAAAATTTTTCGCCAAACTTAGCGGGGAACATTTACTGCTAAATCTGGCGGAGAAATTTTTCTGCTAAATTTAGCGGGGAAAATGTTTCGCTAAATTTAGCGGGGAAAATTTTCCGCTAAAACTAGCGGGGAAAATTTTCCGCTAAATTTTCCGGGGAAAACTTTCCGCTAGATCTAGCGGGAAATATTTTCCGCTAGATTTAGCGGGAAAATTTTTCTCTAAATTTAGCGGGAAAATTTACCCATCATGCACCGCGCGGTTACGCCGACGGCGACGGCGACGCCGCTCAAGCCGGAAACGGGCGCCTTAGAGCTGCGCTCTAAAAATCCATTTTCTAAAAATCCAAAATCCAAAAAAAAGATATTTTGCGGTTATCGCGATAGTGAGTAATAGGTTGTACATCGCCCGAGCGCGTCCTCGGGAGGATGTTCCGTTCTTTGTTGGTGTTTTGGGGTCGCACAAATGCAAGTAAAACGTTTCTTGTTTTTCTTTCTTTTTTCGTTTTGTGTTTGGCGGCGGAGACATTTAGCGGGTGGGTGAGAGTCATAAGTTTTCAATTGCCGGAGCGCGTCATTGGGAAGATGTTCCATTCTTGGTTGGCATTTTGGGTCAAGAAAATGGGAGTGAAAGATTTCACGCTTCAAGCGGTTCTTGCGTGAGGCCTGAAGTTAGCAAATGCACGCAGACAAAAGCTACCGAAGTTTCAAAGAGTAAATACTGTCTTACCACTTCTTTCTGTTCCAAATAGAATAGGTGATTTGGTCTGGCGATTTCAAATATTCTGCAGAGATGCATTTAAAATATTTACTTATTTTAAATGTGGAAGAAACATATGTTGGTTCGTCAATTTTGTTTTGATTTCGACATTCGCTTTGTATTTGCGAAAAAAATTCAGTGGAGCTAAAAACAGAACAAAAAGTTTTTTGGAAGTAGGCGTGACACGTTGCTATTTGGAAGTTTTTGAAGTCGCGTTGATGATTCTTTGTTTGACCCGAACCCGTATTTTAGTAGTATTTTATAGTAGCATAGTATTTTATGAAATAGAAGCAAATGTATTGGACAAGAACCCGCACGCCTTTTATCATGGTGCTCTTCGATTGCACTGTCTTGGCTGCGATCAGCCCTTGGTCGGCTGTTACTGTTGAGCGGCAAACAAGAAATCTCACCGGAGAACGAACGGCGGAGAAAAGCTCAACAGATAGAAGCTCACCAGTGAAATGCTCACTGCAAAATCGACAAATGCGGAGAGAAGCTCATTTTCGAAATATTTTACTATTGTTCGCACTGCGTTGTTTATATTTAAAACTCACGTCCGCACTTTGCTCAGCGCTCGCGCGCTTTTTGCGCGTTCGTATATTTGTAAAACCATGCGTTCTCCCTCAGCCCCAGAAGAACAGCGCACTTTCTAAAAAAAATGGGGAAGAGGCAGACGAATCTACAGTTTTGCAGAATGCGAACACATAAAAAGTGGGGAACGCTTCTTGTGAACTTTTACATGGAGACAGGACATTGCCTCAATGTTGAGAACTACGGGAAGCAACAATGTGGCCTCCGTCTCGGGACCCGACGACTCCTGGCCCCCAAAAAGTATCAAGTTTGTCTTAGGCCATATAACCGAAGGAAGTCATTGTTTACTACAAAGCAAAAACGAAAAGAAAAAACAGAAAATAATATTACCGCGTGCGCAGCGAGCCAACTGGGCAGTGCGCCCGTGGCCTAACGGTTACCGTGCTTATCTTCCGCGCAAGTCGCCGAGGTTTATTTATTTTATTTATTTATTCATTTACAAATACCCTCAGGGCCCCGAGGGGCATTACAGAGGGGAGTGGTGGTTTAGTGCGAGGCGAAACTTGGTGTTATCTGTGATGGTGACGATGTTATCGGGAAGGCCATTCCAGTCCACAATAGTTTCGGGTAGAAGTGAATGCTGGTGGGCTGTAGATTTGGTCTTGGGTCGGGCAATCTTGCATGTGTGGTCCAGTCTTGAAGAAACATAGTTGAAGAGAGACTGATTTAAAGAGAGAGAAGAATACACTTAATGCTGGAGGGAAAGCCTGGAAATTTAGCGGCGCAGAGAAAGGTCAGGGAGGGTTACTTGAGATTTCATTTCAGTGACACTAGAAAAACGGGAGTAATCGGAAAGAATGAAACGAGCTGCTCGATTTTAGACTGCTTCTATTGCATTGGTGAGAAATAAAAGGGGGGGATGCCAGATGGATGAGGCGTATTCTAGTTTAGGGTGAACAAGAGTAACATAGAGAAGTCTTTTGAGGTTAAAAGGAGCCGTCTTGAAATTACGCCGAATATAACCAAGAAAGCGATTAGCTGAGGATATGATCTTAATAACATGAGCATTCCAGGATAAATTATTAGTTAAATAAACACCAAGATATATATATTCGGTAGTGGCCTGGAGGACGGTGTCATTTAGTGTTAATGTTGTTACGTGGGTGAGGACGAGCGCGTGAAACATACATGCATGCATTTATTAATATTTAGGGACATTTTGCAAGTACGGCACCAGTCGGCAATTTTGTTAATGTCGGTCTGGAGTAGCAGGTTGTCTTCGGGAGATTTTATTAGTCTATATACAACGCAATAATCCGCAAAAAGGCGAACTGAAGAAGAAAGTTGAAGTGGGAGGTCATTAATATAGATTAGAAAGAGTAAAGGGCCAAGTACAGAGCCTTGCGGGACGCCGGAGGAGACTGGAGCTAAGGAGGAGGGAGATTCGTTAGCGAAAACAAATTGAGAACGGTAGCTAAGAAAAGATTCGATCCATTTCAGAACGAGAGGATCTAATTTTAAGGAAGAGAGTTTGAACAGAAGGCGATTGTGAGGGACCTTGTCAAAAGCCTTGGCGAAATCAAGGAAGACAGCATTAGTAGGAAAGCCGGAGTCGAGATTCTGAAAAAGGTCGTTAGTAAGAAACAGCAGCTGGGTGTCACGTGAAAGTTGCTTGCGGAAGCCGTGCTGTGCGTGGTTGAAGTAATCGCAAGAATCCAGGAAACTGATAAGATGCTTGTAGATGATGTGCTCGGGAAGTTTGCAGGAAATGCAGGTTCAGTTCAGTTCAGTTTATTTCTGCCACAAAAATACATTCATGACAAGGGCGCTGGAAAAAAAAGCTGCACGATTGCAGCTTGACGAGTCCCAGCGCCCTAATACAAGGCTGCAGCGGTACTGACATTAAAGAAAAAAGAAAAGTATATAACAATCATACATTCACACAAAAAAGAGAGATATACACACACCTAAATACACACATTTAGAACTATCAGAAACGTAAATGCCTTTATATTACAGAATGTATTGTATAGTACGATTACTTACAGTGTATATATCGATGTCGCGAGAAAAAAGCAAGTTTAACAAAAGCGGTAGTTGGTAGAGGTATCTCTGAGTGCCGAAATTTGTTCTAAATGCAGGAACACGCCAGGGGGGCCTATGACGCGATGGGTAAATGGACTCGTTTTTTTCTAGTTTAGCAAGGTCTAAAATTATGTTAATATTTTTCCTTACACATTGTTGGTAATTTAAGATCAATCTAGAAGAATATATTTTATATATATCAATGATTTTATACTTTTCAAAAAGAGGAAGAGAGTGATGATCACGAGGTACATTTTCAATTATTCTAACAGCCTTTTTCTGTAAAAGACGCAATTTTTCTAAATTGCTTTTTGTAGTTGTTCCCCATACTAAATGTGAATAGCAGATTACGGAATGAAAAAGGGAATTGTAAATTAATCTTTTGATGTTTACTGGGAGTATATGCCTATATTTATTCATAATACCTACAACTCTACAAAGCTTTTTGTGAATGTATGTTACGTGATTATTCCATGACATATGACTAGAAAACATAACACCGAGAGTCTTAATGGTATCCACACATTCTATTGTGCATGACCCAAAATACAAATCGCGTGACATTCGTACATATGACCCCGGACATTGAAATAAGACTGCCTTAGTTTTAGCGGTATTAAGAATGAGAGAATTAATATTTATCCATTTTTTAATTTACCTAGGAAAACGTTTGCTGTAGAGGTAAGTAGGTCTTCTTTGGAACTAGAAAAAAATATGCTAGTATCGTCTGCGTACATAATAAATTTAGCGGAAGTTTCGATGCTTACTATCTCATTCACGTATACGAGAAACAACAGAGGCCCTAGAATACTACCCTGAGGAACCCCGGAGTAAATTCGTTCAGTAGTAGATACATAATTTCTAATTCGAACATATTGGGATCGATATTGTAAATAAGACGTTATGAGCGATAATGGGATACTTCGGATGCCGTAACGTTCAAGTTTATTTAGAAGAATTTTATGATTTATCCTATCGAAGGCTTTGCTTAAGTCTATAAATATACCCAGCGTTAAAAGTTTTTTCTCAAAATTTTCTAATATTATTTCCTTCTGAACCACTAACGCAGTTTCCGTAGATTTATGTTTCCTGAAACCGAACTGAGAATCAGTCAGTAGGGAGTATTTTTTAAAAAAAATGTAGTAGTCGAGAATGCACAATTTTTTCAATCGGTTTCGAAAAGACAGGAAGGATAGATATAGGTCGATAATTACTTTTGTCATTTCGATCACCACCTTTATACACTACGGATACTTTCGCGATTTGCATCCTTCTAGGAAATATACCGGAAGACAATATAAGATTGTACAGATGAGTTATACATGGCAATAGCAAGTCAACTACAAATTTCACCGGCCCAATTTGAAGATCCTCACAGTCATGGCTACGACTGTTTTTTTATATTCATGAAAGTAGACAGTACTTCTTTAGTATCACATGGGCTCAAGAACATTGTCTCATTTATTCTGGGGATATTATTTGCTGCAGAACTGTTATAAGTACTTTTCCCTACGCTCACAAAATAATCATTGAACATATTCGCATGTTCTACACCAAAATAGTTCTATCGCCTATACTTATATTAGTGACTGCTCTATCTTGAGTTGGATTCCGTATTAAGGAGTGCAAATGTTTCCATATGACATCAGGTTGCTTTAAACAAGATATGTCAAATAGACCGGCGTAATAGCGGTGTTTAGCTCGTTTCAATTCTGTATTGACAATGTTTCTAAATTTTTTTTAAATTCCATCAACATTTTTTCATTTCGTGTCCTAAAAAAATTGCCATAAAGAAAATTATTTTTTTTAATAAGTCTTAAGAGTCGCCTAGTGACCCAGGGTTTTTTGCACTTCTTATTACAGCGAATTTCCTTGTATGGAAACGAAGAATAGTATGAGTCTGAATAGAATGAGGTAAGTGAGATTGGTCTGTAGTTGAGTGGAGACGTTTTACTTCCAGATTTGTGGACTGGAATGACCTTTCCAATTTTCCAGTCGGAGGGTACCACACCAGTTTCCAGAGACTGCTGAAAAATATTTGGTCAGGAAAAGCGCTGATGAGATCTTGGTGTTGGTTAGAAGTTTGTTGTTGATATCATCTATACCACATGAAGAGGACATTGTAAGGGTTTCTATAATGCTTACTATGCCATCAAAGTCTATG
This sequence comes from Ixodes persulcatus, assembly GCA_013358835.2. NCBI lineage: Eukaryota > Metazoa > Arthropoda > Arachnida > Ixodida > Ixodidae > Ixodes > Ixodes persulcatus. The sequence goes on along the minus strand of JABSTQ010008211.1, from coordinate 10,350 downwards.
AAAATAGGATCCATTGGGAAAACATTTGTCGTTGAAACGAGGGGAGTCTGAACGATCGGTGCAGATACAGTGAAAGCATCGGAAAATACAGTGTTAAGAATATTGGCACAATCACTATTCAATATTTCATCACCAGAACTACTCACAAGGTTAATGTCTAGAGATGATTTACCATTAACAATGCTCCAAAACTGACGAGGATTGTTTAGTAACATAGACGGTAGGGTGTAGTGCAAGAATGTGTGCTTACGCTCACGCAACAAACACTTGTATTCAGACGAGCAAGTGGCATGCTTAAGCCAGGCCTCCGGTGTATTTAGTCGTTTAGCATTCCTAAACAGTCTTTTCTTTTTTGTTTGAAAGTCGGCGAAGAAAATTAGTAAACCATGGCTTTCGATCGGACGTTTGTACATGGTACATAACGTTCGACAAGCTCGAGTAATTTGGCCTTATAGAAATTCCAATTTTCATTGGCATTGTAGTTATCGAAGTTCTCGTTAAAAGAGACGAAGTAATCCGAGAGCTGGCGATTAATCATGTCGTAGTTGCCCCTGTGATACAAAAACATTTTTTTAGAAAAAAACACTGACTTTTGTGGCTTTATATCAATAAAACAGTGTAGCGCTTTCAATGCCATCTATAGGAGACAATGACTTAATTAGATGAAGATCAGCAGTAAGGACAAAATCAAGCACACTTGACCTGCTGTTGGTGACTCGTGTAGGAAAGGATACTACTTGGGATAGATTAAAGGAAAGGCACAAGTCAATAAAATCTCGGCTTACGTTCGTCTCGCCAGAGCTGGTTGGCGTCAGCATATTCCATCCAATACCCGGAAGGTTATAATCCCCAAAAAGAAAAGTTGTTTTACTATGTGCTACCAAAAGAGACAAATCATCACGAAGGCAATCACAGAAGTCACGTGAAGCGTTGAGTGGACGGTAGAAAACACCGAGCAAAATAGAGCCGTAGCAACATTTTATGGAAACCCAAACTATCTCAAGTGCACTTTATATCAACACGATATGACATGGAATAGTTTTGTTAACAGCGATAAGAACCCCTTCTCCTCGTCGATCCGCTCTGTCACACCGGTAGATGCTAAATTTAGGATGATCCGGTAATATTTCATTATCATCAATGTCAGGATTAAGCCACGTTTCGGAAAACAAAACAACATCAGCATCACATGAACTTATCAGTGAAGACAAATCATCACGCTTAGGTAATACGCCACGTGTGTTTGCGTAAAGAGCACTTACGGCACTCTCCGATTGAGCCGTCTCAGTAGGAACACTCCCCACGTTCCCCTATTTCATGAGCTCTATTACACTGTCTGACTGGGCATCGTATATGAAAGTCTTAGGGCCGATGTGAAGTTTGTTTAGCCGAAGTTTAAAAGGCAAAGATTGACGTTTAGCAAAAGTGACGAGGTTATGGCGTGCTGCACGAGTATTTTCGCAGAAGTCTTCCGATAGTAAGAACGAGCTACCCTTCGGCCGAAAACTGCTCTGTAATATTTCGCTTTTGGTTTTAAATGACGCAAAACAAGTTATGATGGGCCGGTTTTTTCCTTCTTGAAAGTTGCCAATTCTATGAGCACGTTCGATATCAGAACTCACTAAAGATATGCCAAACTTTTCTTCTGTGAATTCAAGAACTTTATGTTCCGACGATGACCATGACTCACCGCGCGTGTCGGGAATACCTAGAAAAAGCAAATTGCAACGACGGGAACGATTTTCTAGATCGTCACTGCGAGTGAGGAGCGAAGCTGCTACTGCTGCCTGCTCGGCAAGAGCACCGCGAACGCTACACACTTCGGCTTTGGTTTCGGAAAGTGACTGAAGCTCGTTCTCAATTCCGGCAATCTTAGAGTTGATGGTTGATAAAGAGTTTTCCAACTGGGTTTGTTTATCAAGTAGAGTTCTAATATCTGACTCGATTGACATCTGACCCTCCCCAAGTCTCTGAATTGTCCTCAATTTTCACTAGAACCGTTCACATTTTATCCAACTAAGACTCCGGGACAGTGTCCGGGGCAGTCTTCGGGCCAGGGTTAGACTCAACATCACCAGACTGCATTAACAACGACAAAATATCTCTGGCGCACTCGCACACCATGTAACAAGGCACCCTTGGGCACGGGAGCACTACAAGGTACAGGTTGTTAGACCTCTTAGAATGTAAAGAATAGCGTTTACAAACCTGTAACAAGGAAAACATCGTGGTATCAGCCGTGACGGTCGTAACCAAGCTCCCGTGCCCACTAACGCGCTGGCGGTAGGCGCCGGGGTTTTGTACGCAGGAAGGGGGCGTCACTGCGTAGCCCGTTGACGTCATATCCGCTCCAGGACCCGTGATTGTGCGGAACTGCTGATAGCTTGCCCATGTTGCTGGTGGTAGAAACGGCACTTGTAGATGACTTGCAGATGTAGAGATGACAGTGTAGCAATCTGTGGTGTTGTGGACTGCTGTGGGCGGCGATGGGAAGCCGAGAAAGATTCACAGAAGCGGGAGCTGTAACAAGGAAAACATCGTGGTATCAGCCGTGACGGTCGTGACCAAGCTCCCGTGCCCACTGCGAAGTTTCGTCGACAGCATTCGATTTCACGAATATAATTATTTCATCAGAGCAGTTTCATGAACTTCAACAATCCACGAATTTGCTGGTGGAAAGGAATGCGCGTTCCTTTCGAAGCTTTCTTTTTGCATAGCGCGCAGATGTACGGCCTCCCGTCAACACTGAACTAAACCAGATAACCGGCTCCGCGGGTGGCCGCGCCCCAGGAATACGAAACCGCGCGACCACCAGATTTCCGAGATTTTGACAGAAGGGAAGTTAATGCAGCGTAATGAGTATATTGCCTTTTATAAGTGTTAGAATAGCTCAGAATTGAGTACACAACGTTAAATTATCACTGTTTATTCTGCTGAGAGTTTCCAGTCTATGCGATTACCATTGCGACTGTCGTCCTGCGACTGGCAACATTGTTTTTTTTTTTTTCTCCCGTGTTCTGTCGCTCTCTCTCGCGATCTTTCACTCGGGACCCAGGAAGTCGGCGCACGAAATTTGCCACTCCTCCTCACCCACCTTTACCCCCCTGGGGCAGAAACGCAAAAAGCTCTGGACTCGCGCTTCTAGCTTTGGCTTCCCTCGCAGATAAAGTGAAACGAAGTATAGAAACGTAAAAACCAACGAAAAAACTCTTTTTGTAGCAATTTTGGTTGGAGTTTAGTACAAAAGGAGGCGCGCGTGATGTTTTCAAAAATCTTCAGTTTGCAAGGTTTTGCGGCACAATTATATTGTTTTTATACAACCGTGCTTCAACGGTGATTTCAGGTAGCGCGTCTAAGTGTCCTCCTTTAATGTATTATCCCTCTTTCTGCAGATTTCGTGTATTTGTCTCCAGGTTCATAGGCGTGCGCAGGATTTTTCATTAGGGGGGGGGGGGGGGGGCGAGGTTTCCCCAGTGCGCCCCCCCCCCTTTCTATTAACGCACTCCCACTGATGTCCTTCGGCTCATATTGTAGTGCTGAGACGAGATATGGTTATGAAACGTTTATTTCAACAATATTGAATTGTAACATATACAAAATATTATTAAGCAGTTGGTTTCACTTTCTTGTGAAACGTCCGCAAAGAAAGGCAGTCCCTGCGCAGCTGAGGCGTCAGTGACACAACGCGCGTAGAAAGAATTTTTATTCTTTCTATACCAGAGAAAAATAATACACATATGCCATCTTTAGCAGCAAAGAATATTTAAAAATATTGCCTCAACGTGACTCTGCTAGAATGGAAAATATAGTATACATACACGGCAAGCGCATGGGTGCACCTACACATGGCGAAAGCTGTCATATGGCGTCTGCAACGTTCATGCAGAGGACGAAAAAAGCCACCCAATACACCACGTAATGGCAACGCTTAAAAGCACGAGAATATACCGCAGATTAAAAACACGAGAAACAGCAAGTTACAATATTTAGTAATTATTGAAGATAAACGCTATGACATGGCATTTATTTTTCTTCTGAGCCTCCAAATGTACAGTTGATAATCTTACTTTCTGGCGCTTGATGGAAACATGTAATAGAAACAAGGGCTATAATTACCTTTTTTGCACAAGATAACACACACGGATTATGTCATGCTCAACAAACATTATACAAACTAATGGACATGTTATGTGGTGGTAAAAATATTTTATGACCAGATTACTAAAAATGTGTAGCACGTACGTGGGAGATATAGTACTTTTCACCAATCGTGAAAAGTCTAAAGCAAAATTTACGTGATTTTATCGCGAACTGTTCGATGACTAACTCAGAACTTGTTGACAATGCAATCTGTTGCTCAACGAACGGTAAAAGCAGCCAGCGAAGCCGGTCATGACTCATAGTTGATCTCAGCTTTGTTTTCACAATGGCGAGCTTTCGAAACGTCCGCTCGCATGAGCAGCTAGTGACAAGGACAACTGCAAAGCCTTTAAGGATTTTAAAAAAGTCCTTATAAACTCACGCTCCTAGGCCGTTTTGTTGCAACCAGTCTGTCCATTCATTACAGTCACCGAGCTTTATGTGCTCTGTGCTAACCTGTGCCGTAGCTCCCACGACGTCGATTCTTCCAGATCGACTGACACCAACCATCACAAAACACGTCTTCTTCGCGGCTGACGTCAACGCGGCTTACACCACGTGGACTGGCTGGTTTTTGTGTCTTCTTTAGCGTGCAGCACAGTGTAAGCTAGCGAACGTTCTAGACTTCACCTTCCATCCGTGGCGGCGTCACTCGGCGTCGCGTGATGATTTTCTTTCGCGATCATTCGATAGTTCTCTAGAAGCCCGACGCGGCGGCCGTTTCCAGGGGCGAGGAGGGATTTTCGCCGACGGCTGGCCATAGACGGGTTGGCGCTTGGCGCTGCGTCCCGGCGTATTTTTATGGTTGTTTTTTTTTTGTTGTGCGCACTAGAGGGAAGGAACTTTGGCGTCGGTGTTTTATGCCGTCGAAAAAGAAACCATACCGCCAGCGCAGTCGCGCCTTGAGTCGGGCAAACTCTGCGCCCCCCCCCCCCCCCTCGAAGATGAGAGGGGGCGGCCGCCCCCCCCCCCCCTGCCCCCCCAGTGCGCACGCCTATGTCCAGATCTACTATGTGAGCACATAGTCCTTTTCGGCATACACTGCGACACGGCGCGTCTTCTTGGGAGATGGGGCTGGCACCCCCGAAACGCCTTCTACCGGATCTGTTTCGGCTTCGAAATGGCCGATTAAAGCCAAAATAGATGTCACGTGCAGTTCTTTGAGTGGCCGCTGCGGGAGGAATGGTGGCGTTGTGATCGTCATTTGGCGCTTCAGCTACAGTGTACTAGAATACTTGGGTAGTGTTGGGACCGGAAGGGCTCGCCTTGTCGACACCGGCGCGTTATCCAGAAGGTGTGCGCATGCGCGGCTGCACGCGCGAAAATATGAATCTTGGGTGCCGCTTAGGTCAAGTGCACATAAGATTTCTGATACAGCTACGACCTTCCAGCGGCACTACTGCGGCATCAATTACGCTGCGGCACTATCGTTAGCAACATGATGCTTCAATGTATTGGACGGTACGAACTGCATTACCCTTCCTTTACATGAAACAATTCCGACTTTAAAGAAGCGGATTACAAGTTGTTTCAGCGTAGAATTAGCTGCGACTTCCGGTTTGTCGGATGGTGAGCATTTTTAATGAAATGCCCATTCCTTTGGTCGCAAAGGCCGTACATTAGCTATTTGAAAGGGATATCTAAAACTCGAAAGCAGTTTTTTTCCCCAATCTTATTTTATAATGAAACGAAACGGCACATACTAAAGTCCGAGATTGTTTTAGTGTGTTTTTAATACCCCAGGTTAACTTCTCTGTTTTCTTTTTCTTGACCTCAATCAGCTCACTTCACTTGTCACTCATAATTGTATTCATTTATGCGACGAACCACCCAAGCGACGGTAACAAAGGGGTGGGAATCTTTTATTTCTTCATGGCTGCCACGACCATCCGAGGACCACCCGACGTTCACTTGTAAGAAATGGCTTATATGCCCTGACAGTTTTTATCACGCGTTTTAACATTGCACTTAAAGGGACACTGACACCTTCCAAAATGTTTTTTTCCTTTTTTGTCAGGCGATTCATTATGGTGTCGGAATACTACCCAATTGATATTTTGCTAGAGAGTCACGTATTGTTTAAATAAAGCCAAAAAACTCAACTGCGCGAAACCGAAACCGAAACGGAGAAGTGGAGAGGATAGCGTGAGTGGCGGAAGTCACGTGGCTACACCCGACCGTGCGGTTTTTTTTTTACTCCTCCTCTTTCCACACGTAGCACCGTAGCAGACGAAATGCGTTCGCTCGCCGTGGTATTCCTTTGCAGTTATGTTTGTTCCGCTTGCTGTTTTGTATTTCAAAATGAGTTGTTTTGTACATTTAATTGGCAATTAGTAGTGAGTGCACGAGTGCCGTGGTGAATTCCCGTGATCAGCTCCGAAAAGAATACTCCCAAGATGTTGCGTGAAGAGTTGCCTCACATGTCCTGCATCTGAAAGTGGCCAGAGTTATGCCAGAGTGCACAAGTTTCCGAAAGATGAACGGGTCGGGATCAATGGCTGGCTGCAATTCCTGCAGAACCATTACGCGAAGCTCGGAAAGCGGACGCTACCCGATTCATATGCTTCTTGCATTTTGTGGAAAGTGATATACATTGAGTTCGCAGGTGTCAAAAAATGGAATCTATACCATTTAGAGCAGCGACGTATCGTCCACAAAATATTTGTTTTCTGTGATAATTGTAAAAAAAAAGAAATGTAAACAGCGCAGAATGCTTGACAAAAAAAAAATTAAAGAATGAAAGGTACGATACCACACCAGGTATCGAACCTGTGCCCGCTACATGTGAAGCGGACGTCTTTCCACTGAGCTACTGGAGAAACTCTATCAAACGTAGTTACTCAGCGTGAAGACAGTATGTCGGAAGTTTGCTGCTGATTTCCTGATTTCCCTTCAATACATGCACTACCGGCTTGAAGTCGAGCAGCACCACGCATAGGGCACATTCGCACCTCGTAAGGTAACCGTACGCGTGCGTATTCAAATCGAAGTACGCACTTCGTGCTTGACGTTTGAGCGAGCGATGTCTTCGGCCATCGAGAAGGGACGACGGCTCGGCGACGTCTTCGTGCAATCGGCTTGCTGGTCGGGCGGGTCGTACGGGATGAATATCAGTTCTTTTGATCGGTCCAAAATTTCTCTTTCGAAGAAAGACAGAATTCGCCAGTACCGTGAACGACAGTTCTGAAGTAGAGGTCCAACGCCCGTCGTCCGCTGCCATCCGCTAGTGCTAGCAGTGCTAGTCCCACGATACGCGAAACGACGCCATGTTGAGTGAACGCACAGAAAGCTTCCGGTTGTTTGTGCTACTTTTTTTTTTTTCAATCAACGTATTTGCAGCTTTTTTGAAGCCACAAAAAATGGGTTTCATATTTTTTTCTATTTTTAATATTGACTGTGTGCCTTCAATGACCCACGACTTCGATTAAATTTGGTGGTCGCATCGATACCTTTCAAAAACGACCCGTGACCACGGAAAGGAGAGTGAGCGAGACTTGAATCGGCCAGTTCTTGATCGGCGGTTTTCGGGGGGAAAGAAACCGAATTTTGAGCCGCAAATTCTGTTCTGGGTAGTTGGGCTCTCATATGTCACGTACAACTAAAAACCTCGGCGAGCATAAATACCCTGTCAGTGTCCCTTTAAGTCCAAAAACTGAGAAAACGTGGGCTGAACAAGTAATGCTTTATAAGATTCAACCCGGGCAGCACAGACACGTTGAAAGGACGTCGAAAGAAGGTCGGTGACGTCAGGAACCACATGTCGAAAGAACGTCGAAAGTCTGAACGTCAGGTCCCTTCGACGTAATATGGAAAGGCTAATGTCTAGAAAAAAGCGTGGATTTTACGTTGACATAACGTCCAACCTAACGACCTTGGAACGTCGAGTGGACGTCTGAATTGGACGGAAAGTTAATTGATAACGTTATATCAACATTAAAACAATGTCCCATTTATCCACCATAAAACGTCGAATATACGTCTAAACTGAACGGGATGTCAATTGAGAACGTCATATTAACGATATCATAACGCCCCATTCAACGAGATAAAATGTCGAGCGTACGTCTGTTATAACGTTATGTCAACGTTGAAATATGGTCCCATTTAACGACCATAAAACACCGATCATACGTCGAGACTGAACGGAATGTCAATAGGCCGATCTCACTAAAGGTTTCACGCATGCGTAACGCCGCCATCACTGTAGTTCATAGGAGGCAGACGCCAGGTCACGAGGCAGCTCGTGCCGCCTCGTGCTGTGCTCGCGCAGGCCCTCAGCGAGGTTGTCGCGCGTGCAGAAAGACTACACCTCCCACGATGCATGGCGGCAGCGGTGGCGTAATAAAACTGGCTGTGAGATCGGTCTAATGATAACGGTCCCGATTTGAGTCACCGTGGAACAATGGAGTCAACCGGATTAAGGCCGGTTCTCACATGGAGCGAAGCGCTGATGTAGCGCTCCTCACGTGCCGTCAGCTACTTATCGCCTGCCACGAGCAACAGTTTTGGCGGTGCGATACAAAGGTGGTGAACGTTCCGGTCAGCACGGGCTTGGCGCGAGGTTAGCGCTATGCTTGTAGCGCTCCGCTGCCTGTGTGAACAGGCCTTTAGGGTGCCTTCATGTGCGCTTTGCTTGGGGTTATGACATCTGGCCATTTTGTTTCGAACGCTTCTTTTTATTTTTTGCTCTGAAGCACGTGAAAGAGCGTGTCCCTGCACGCGCTCGTTGCGAAGACTGTGTTACGGCGACATTTTGTTTCCTGCAATTTCTTTGTATTTTCCCTGTGAGCGCGTGCTGTCCGCATCGGGTACTACAAACGATGGCATCACCCTAAACAGAAGGGCATTGAGGCACACTAAACCGGATCTGGCTTTAGTTGCTCGAAGGTATGTTTGCGAAAGCATGTATATTCGGACGGAATAGGCCATTTGCTAAATCCCCCAAGCGCCCCGGCCCGCACTCCAGGAATCATGTGAACGGTGTTCCTTCAGCTCCCTAGTGATCGGTATTTTCGGCCACTTCCTTGGATACACAGTCTTGGGTGCAATTCGGAGTCACCCTAAACAAGCGTCCTGTAGTGCCCACGGACCTGCCATATCACTTTTAAGATTTCTCGTCAATGACAGCGTTTTCGATACTGTGCATGCTGTCCACCCTTCAACCTGGCTCAGCTGCAGAAATCTCTTACATTATTATCATTCTCTTACACCTTCAAAGACGCTGATATTAAGTTAGAAACGCTAAAAATTATATAACCCAGACAACACCCGACATCCTCAGGACGTCCTCAAAAGGTACAAACGTCCTCACGGATTTTAAGACGTCCTCAGGACATCCTGAGAACGTCAGTCGCTGGATCATACCAGAAACGTCTTTCCGAGGACTTATTGAGGACGAAGGATACAAAGTTAGGTAATATATATAGGTCCTCAATTTGATTGCGTTTTTTTAAAAAAAATTTAGTGATATATTTCTTCTTCCTCAAATCGTCATCTTCTTCTCCTTCGCCGTTGATGAGAACAATTTAGATTTTTAAACACCAGAAACCAAATAGACAATAAACATCAATAAATAATAAATAAATAAATAAATGTCAACTAAAATAAATAACACAAAAAATGAAAAAAATTAAATAAAGAAATATATTTTAGAAAATAAATTATAGTTAAAAATTAAAATTAAAAAAAAAATATTTTCTAATTTCTTAATTATTTTTAGCTTTTTTAAAATTAGTTGTCATTTATTTATTTATTTAATATTTACTTATTAATGTTTATTAGCTATTTGGTTTCTGGCGTTTAAAAATTTAAAATGTTCTCATTAACGGCGAAGGAGAAGAAGATGACGATTTGAGGAAGAAGAAATATATCACTCAGTTGTTAGTCAGCGCTGCGAGTCTGTATATCCGCGCTGTTGCATCCAAAATTCTGATGGCAGCAATGCAAGGTAGTGACAAAGGTTAGTGCTTTGTTATATGTAGTACTTCTTCGAAATGGCAGAAAGCAGTGAACGGCAATTTCGGCGGTAAAGGTGCCGGCGCGTAAACGAATGCTTCGAGCTTATTATCAACTGTGCGAAAGTAGACTCGGTAGCAAGGGCATCTTCCTTGCACAGACATTAATTGTGATTTTTTTTTTCTAGACCATCTTAGTTTTCTGCTGTGACCGTCATCATAAATCAATGTTTCAAGGGCAGTGAAAGCAAATGTT
>JABSTQ010008210.1:0-18195 GCA_013358835.2 Ixodes persulcatus | reverse complement strand
AGTGGGGAAAGCCCCACGAGAGGTTTATGGTCGGTAACTAGCATGAACGTATGCCCAAGCAAGTATTGACGAAATTTGGTAACACCAAACACAAGAGCAAGCGCCTCACGCTTGAGCTGCGAGTAGTTTCGCTCTGCCGCCGAAAGCGTCCGAGAACGAAATCCGATCGGGCGCTCCTTGCCATCTCGGTGCGACAGTACTGCCCCGATCCCTGTGGGTAACGCATCACGTGCTAACCATAATGGCTTCTTCGGGTCGTAGTGCGCGAGGAAGTTTGCCTCCCGAAGTAGAGTCTTTGTTCGTTTGAAAGCTTCCTCCTGGACATCGCCCCACTTCCATACTGTCCCCTTCTCCAGAAGATCGTACAAAGGCCCCAAGCTCGAGGATACGTCTGGCAGGAATTTGTGATAATAGGTCACTAACCCCAAAAACGCCCTTAATTCTGTCACGCAGGTTGGTGAGGGTAATAAAATCACCAATTCGGTGACCTAAGAAATCGACTTCTTGCTGCCGAAACTTGCATTTCTCTGGATGCATGCCTTAAACCGGACTCTCGCAGCCGCCGCAACACCGTCTGGAGAAGGCTGCTGTCGTGTTGTTTCTCGGCCACAATAATGTCGTCCAGATATACCTGTACACCAGGCAATCCTTGCAACACCGCTTCAATGCGTCTTTGAAAAATAGCCGGAGCTGACGCGACACCGAAGGGTAGCCGATTAAAGGCGAACAAACCCTTCTGTGTGTTCACCACTGTCAGCATACTGGCTGCTTCATCCAAGGGCAGCTGGTTATATGCATCTTTCAAGTCAATCGTGCTAAAGACTTCCCCGCCATTTAGTGCCGCAAAAATGTCTTCAATTCGTGGCAGCGAATATTGTTCGACATGGCAGGCACTGTTAACCGTTATTTTAAAATCCCCACAAAGACGAATGCTGCCATTCCTTTCAACAACAGAAACCATAGCTAGGTGTCGCCCAGTCTGACGTTGCCACTGGGGACAATACGCCTAACTTTACCAGCCGGTCCAACTCATCAAAAACCTTCTCTCGCAGTGCGTACGGCACAGGTCGAGCATTGTAGAACTTGGGGACCGCACCCTCGCGAAGTTGGAAGCGGGCTGGGGGACGCGCTTCAACAATCCTAGGCCCGGCTGGAACAAGTCGGAGAGCTCCGCAAGTATCGGCCCGACGCCGGTAGCGCTTGTTCGCTCATTTTGACACTGATTGACGAAGGCTGGCGCTGGCAGCAGGTGGAAATCACGCAGCAGGTCACCGCCGCATAGGTTCGGTGTAGGGCACTCCAGGACTGTCAATGTTCCGGTCACAGTCTTGTTCCCCAGCGAAAGTTGCATATCGAGCTGTCCGCGCACGGGCAATTTTTCCAGGAAGCACGTAAGCTCTGTCGCCGTCTTGCGAAGTTTCCGCCAGACGTCCTTGTGTCGCTGGTACGCGGCCCATGTGATGACGGACACCGGTGCTCCCGTGTCTAGCTGCATATCCACTGCTACATCGCCCCAACGGAAGATCCTTATGAACGGTTGGACTGGGCTGAGGTTCCCGATGAAATCCTGTGCTTCCATCGCAAAGAGACCGCAAAGAGAGGCCTTCGTCTGCGTCGGCCTGGATATGTAAAGCGCCGTACACACATTTGCGTTTTACAGCGGTCGAGAGCGTTGCGACGCGCTTGCGTTCTCTTGCGGAACCGGTTGCCTAGCAACGGAGCGACGCTCGCCGTTCCGCAACGTGCCGCTAGAAAGTTGGGCCTGGTCGAACTTTCGGCGCGGCAGCGCTTGCGGTGCATAGCGGCAAGCCAATCAGAAGCCGAGGAAAAAAAGGAATTTGCGCGCATGCGCGCGCTCTCATATGCAGTTCCGGTCGAGATTATATCCGGTGGATCGTTTTCCACGCGGGAAACAACGGAGTAGGCGGCGTTTTCACATCTTGTTATTAGCATGTCGATGGCAGAAGCGGAGCCGCAGTTAGGCGAGCAGGAAGAATTAATTCGGCTGATCGAAATGCACCCCTGGCTGTACGACACAAGCAGGAGCGATTACCGCTTGAAAGACAAGAAGGACAACGCGTGGGAGTCCATCGCACACAAAATGGGTAAGCCTCCTTGTTTTGTTTTCCATTCTTCGTAATGTCGAGATTAAATTACGTAACCAGGCAGCGTGCCTGCAAGAAAAGTTATTGAGGCCTTCATTTCTGCGGCCTGGCCTGCCAGTTGCGATATCATACCGAGCCTCACGAGTTTCTATTTTTAGGGTTGAAAGGTGAGGAAGGGGTCGAAGAATGCAAGAAGAGATGGAAACAGATCCGGGATCGGTACGTTAAAGAAAGAAGGAAAGTTAAAGGCAAGAGTGGAGCTGGCCGGGATGACGTGGAGCAGCCCACATGGGTACTCTTCAAGTACTTGCTATTTTTAGAAGGTCAGATCCGCCATCGAAGGTAGGTTAAAAAACAATCAGCTATGGGTATGTGTATGCATTGTAATGGTTTATTTCACAGGTCCATGACTATCACGAGAACATCAAATGGAGCCCAGGCTCACGAGCCAAGACAGGGGGACACAGGACCTGCACCTCAAGGCAGGTTGATTACAGGCATTGCTTCTTCCCAGATGGGCTCTGAGGAGTTGAAAGCTCCATTACAGATATGCCACGTATGGTGAAACTAGCCAAAAGTGCAGTGCTTTCATTCTCATTCTTCCGCTTTCTCAATAAACAGAGCTCCTGATGGGGATGTACCAGCCCCAAGCAGCTGGGATCCATGCTGAAGACGAGGAGCCCGAGACGACTTTAGGAGAAATAGATGTATTGTTATCAAAGTTACACATTTTATTTAATAATTGCCTTTAATAAGCATTACCGCATACACCCTTTCATCTGGTTCCTCTGTAATTAGCCATCTTATTTTTTTCATCAAAGTGGTTGGGTATTTTGATAAAAAGTGGGGTGGTTGAGGGGGGGCAGTGTCTAAGACGACGAGCCTCCCCTCCACCCCCCATTGATAGGTCAGGCTTATTCTTTTTCTGCAATTTCTGCACAAGTGCCAGTTTGCTGTCCTGTTCGTGGCTTTTGTTTCCGTGTTCTATGCAAACGTATTCCCCAACAGGACTCCGACAACGACATCCAGCTGTCTGCAACAAGTGCAGCGCTGCAGAGCTTGGTGCAGACGCACCAGCTGCCGACACTGCAGCAGCTGACACCGCCACCCCTTCAACGCTCAGCAGCAGCCAATGAAGACCCTGTGCTGGAACGGGGGACACCGCCAGCAACCCTTCACCACAGACCCTCTGGCTCTGGGGAAGGACGGCCACCTGCAGCCAAACGGCGTGCCTCGCTGGCCAGTCAACAAAGTCGGGCACAGGAGGAGTCGGGGATACGGAGACTCCTGGAGGAATCCACCCGCCAAATGGCAAACGTGTGTACAAAGCCGCACTTAGATGTGACTAATCCCTCTCTAGCATTTGGAATGCACATCGCACATGAAGTCGACACAGTACCTCCACACCTTCAATCAGCCGCAAAGTTTGTTGTGTCAAAAGCACTTTATGAGTTCCAAGAGCAAGTTAAGAAAGATCAGATGAATACAAGCTAACAAAAAATATTGAGCCTCACTATTTCATACTTTTTGTAACTCGTTATGACTAGGGTTCCATATTTTCTATACTTATTTTTCTTCAAATTTGGGGGGTTATTTATCGGTCTTTATTTCTTTTTACCTTTGAATCGGTGTCTAATTTCAATGGCGGAGAGAAATCTGTCTTTATCGGGGCTTATTTTGTCAAAAAGGCTCAATATCTACTTCAATGACAGTTTGTACAAATTGGCTTCCAGGTTACCAAGAATATATAATGGCAAGATAAAGCTTTTCCCCCCTGAAAGAGGGATGTTTCCTAAGCAAGGACAGTTCCAATTCGGGGTTTTTCTTTTTTTACCGGTTACGAGAAAACCACTTCAGGGGTTATTTATCGGGGGTTTATTGATATTTTCGGAAAACGTGTAGTTATGACAGAACAAATAGCATTGTTGCATCATGTGATGAGTCACTGGATACATCAATGTTATGTTTTCTGCTTACAAAATAATGAGGATAAATAATTATTTAGTTAACAAAGAGAGTCAGTTGTCCCGAGAAGCGGCATCATGCATGTGCCCAACGTTTGGTGAAATCGGTCTATTGAATGACCTTCATACCTGCATGGTGCCATCTATCACCACTGTGTCGTGCACATTTAAGTTTCCTGGCTAGAAATCGAACTGTGTTTGATAGATTTTTTTTAATGTACAACATGTAACTGTGACCACATTTGGCAAAGGCCGTGCTGCTTAAACATAAAATTGCTCCATACATGAAGGTTTCACAGACCTCATGTCACACTAGTAATGGTATGGTTCATAATGCAATCGCCTCTGAAACACTTTTATTCACTATAATTTCGGAGCACAGCTATTCACAGGTTGAATAAGTAAACTACATACCATGGCACACTATGGTTTCATGATTAAAACGAGCACAATGAAATACAACAATAAATAATGCTTGGAAAACCTTGTATTTTTGTCCCTTTCTGAAATAAACAGTTATCGTTACCAATAATACACAAGCAATGAAGCAACCTTTTTTTGACAAAACCCCAAAACAGTTGAACAGATGCCAGAACCTGTGACATCAGACATGAGGTTACTAAAAGTAATTTTGGATGCTTCAACCATTGCACAATGCTTAAAGGAGCCATGCAACGATTCCCAGACTTTCGTTAAATAACGACACTTCCAATGTAAAGTACTGAAAAATGACTGCCTACGTGTCCTAGAGTTTACATTAAAAAAAAAAAAATGAGTTATAGTGGAATTTCTGGCACCCCTCAACTCACTCGCCGTCTTCAGGGTAACCTGCTCAGTTACTTCGCGTGGATTCCCGAGTGCTCTCTCCAAAGACGCTTACTTTCCCTCTCTGCCGACATTGGCAGGCGCTGTGCTGCAGCGCTTACTGCCGAGCGACGTCACATAATCTTCTCGCCGTAGTTCCTTCCGCTGCCACTCGCGGCTGCAGATGGGGGCTAAAAGCTCGACTTTTGCTTTGCGATTACGCAGCGGAATCGCGACATTTCGAATGAAGATGTTTTCTCTATTCTCCGGGCCATGATAAACAATGTAAAAATGACAAGATGCAAATTCTTTTAATCTTGCAATCGTTGCACAGTCCCTTTAAATTTGTGGCAGCGGAGCCTGTGAGGACACTGCTTAACAGCACAAACAAAAGCTGCAATTGTTTGCAACCCTACCTGTCGGAAGGTTCTGCCGGTGCTGCCCCCCTGAAGATAACTTTGTATTGCCAAGGAACTTCCCCATGGCGACTGCAAAAGTACCTAGTAAGCTTGTCCCTGATCTGCTTTGCACTGGCTGCGTGCATGTTGGAGCCAATGCGGCTAACGTCCGACAGAGCGCTGCCATCTGCAGCGTCGGCACGCCAGCGGCCGGTGACTACCTCGCCCACCTCGGTCTCCCTGTCTACATAGTTGGCAGGGCAATAACGGCGCTCTGGGTTCTCAGTCTCATCGCACACCCTCAGATAGTTGTGGACACTGACGCATGCCCAAACAATCGCTTCAAGCGTCTCGGGGGACGCTTGAATCGGTTGTTTGAAGATGCGCCAGCGTGCCACAAGGATGCCGAAAGAGTTTTCTATAACTCTCCTTGCTCTCGACAGCCTGTAGTTGAATGACTTCTTCAGCACATCCAGCTTTTTCCGAGGAAATGGGCGCATCAAGTTGTTGAGCAACGGAAACGCTTCATCGCCCACAAACACAAATGGCATCCTTGCTCTTGTTTCCGGCAAGTGTGCCGGTGGTGGAAGCCCCACTGTCTCAGACAGGATGGCTTCCCCCATCTCTGAGTGGCGGAACACGCCGCCATCACTGTAGCGTCCGGGCTGCCCGACGTCCACCAGGATAAATTTGTAGTTAGCGTCGCAGGTTGCAAGCAACACAATGCTGTGGTAGCCTTTATAGTTGAAGGTGTCCGAGCCTGCACCAGGTGGAGCCTGGATAGCTACATGCTTCCCGTCCAAGGCCCCGACACAATTCGGGAAATCCCACTGCCTCCAGAAGTCAGTTGCGATGCGCTCCCACTGGGCAACATTGGGGGCCTAGAAAATAGGTAGATCACATAAAAGCAAATCATTATCAGTAACTAACAATAAACAGGTTGTGACGGCTTAAATCTCTATAACCAGTTCTCACACTTTTAAGTGAAATATAGAAATAGCTTCATGGGCTTGTCACCCTAAACTGGCTGTATATTAAAATTGTGTTGGAATGTGTTTTGCTTTCCATAGGAGTACAGGCGTCGCGGTGCAATTGAAAGGACAAAAGCGACCCATTTCTTTCATTTTCGCCTTCGCAAAGCTTGATGACGTGGTAGCTGGGATCGCAGTCAGGAAAGTCCCCTTGGTGACGTTACTCGAATGAGGGTCATCGATTGAACCCAAGTACTATGTCGGCACTCGACTTGGCCCTGTGACAATCAACACCTCTGCAAACATTCGGGTAATAGCTCAGTGCCCAATCGCTACGATGAACATTGGCGGCTTATAATCGGCGCCAGATCACGTGGCCAGCTGTTTGGTCTGCGAGTGAATAAAAGCTGCTCGGTTTTTTTTCTATTTTTTTTTTGCGAGGAAAACTAATGTTTGTTTCATAGGTTATTAGCGTTAAGGATTCATTCTCAGTTGCATTTAGCGAAAGTAGAAAAATAATTCACCGTCCCTTTGACACATAAAAAATAAAATCCTATACTCTGTTTCAGAAGTTCCGTTCAGCAAAGCGGAGGCTAGGGGATGTAGGTAGGCAACCTTTTGCGCAGTAAGAAAGACTGCCAGAAGCAGACGACGAGAGAGAGAGAGAGAGAGAGCGCGGAGGAACACCTTTTAGGAGGTGCTTGGCTTCCTTATTGGTTGAGATCTGTAGCTTCCACATTGCTGCACGGAACTTCTGAAACGGAGTATAGATAAATATTACTCTAGGATCCACTAGACAATATTCATTCTGTAATGAATTTGTTTCGTAAACAATGTGTTCATTTCGATGGTAAATTCGATATGGTCGTAGGACCCTCGGCATTGAGGAGGCTGGCCATGTTTGAAAAGCCAATGACATAGCTTTCCCTCCCACATTTGCAGGGCAGTCAGGGAGTCTTGAGGGTAATCATTCCTCAGCATTTCCATTCACACAAAGTCCCCTGGCTATTCCGGCTTGTATCGGGCCTATTCTAGCTCGCCAGGGGCGCTTCTGTTTCCCTCACTACGGTTAATGCACGTGCTAAACACATGGTTATGTTTTCATTTTAAAAGTGCATAGAAGCTTGACAGTGCACGTGCTTGCACGAGTATAAGTTGAAGTATCCTCACTATTCGCGGTGATTGCTTAACTTCTCGTCGCGAATAGCAGCCAGACACAACCATAAGACGCTTGTCGCCAGTTCCGAAGCAGACTGCCACGACCTCTTCAGTGGCAGGACATCACTTGCTCATATCGATCTGAATGTGCGGGAGCGACTTCCAGGTAGACGTCTACTTGGGACTCGATCAACAGTCCTCTCTTCCTGGACTTGTGTCGTATAGAGAATGTAAAGAACTTGTCATACCACCTCACATCAAAGCAGTTCCCTCTGGTTTCCTGTAACAGGAGCATGTTGCAAAGCCGCCCGCAATGCCAGATGGGGACAATAACAGAAATATTAGAATTTCTATACTTAATAGATCTGAAGGTCTCAAAATTGTCTAATATCTCGAAAAATAAGTTTGAGAGTTTGGAAATCGTCTGATTTCGCTTTGTAGCAAGTTAGAAAATGTGAACATTTCAGAACCATTCAAGCACCTTGGTTTGAAAGAAGTTTGCGGCATAGCTAGTTGTGGCAGTTATTGTTTTCAAGCTGAAACCCTGAAACAGTATGAAAACACAGAAATGTTGTTCTTGGCCACAATGAGCAAAGACGTAGAAGTAGCATGTTCGCCCAAGTGTAGACTGCTTGTTGTACTGCAATGATGGCGAAAATTTGGAACACACAGTGATGAGAATGGTGCGAAGACTGCATCCGCTTCACGATGCCGAACCTCAAGATCTTGTCGCCTCCGCCGTGTAATGGCCTCTGTATTGAGCCGCCGCCCCTCAGGGTCCTCTCGGCGTCTTTTTGCGACATGGACGGCTGCACGTTTCTGGTCGGTCTGCACGCAACGCCGTTAACGAGCCGCAGTAGCGGGTCGCGCCTTCACCACTCGCACAGTGGGATGGAGAGTGCACTTCACGTGGATGCGCCATTGGAAGGGGTCTGTTACACTGCCTCAACGATGTTTCAAGATCCACGTGAATCTGGTACTGAGTGCATTATCTGTACCCGTCGTGGCACCCTGGTTTGTTTATGTTGAAAGAGAGCATGCATGTATGTACACTGACGAATAAAAAGAGAAAGAAAGCTCAAGTCGGTCAAGCTGTTGATGCAAGGAAGAATTGCAAGGAGAAAGCAGAGCGGGCAGTGGAGAGGAGAGGTCTATTGCCTTTCTCCAGAGTCCCGTGTGCTTTCTACTTCACGGCAGTCAGCCTATCTCGAAGCCACTATTCTGCCACTCTTTTGCGCTTGCACAGTTGACAGCGGTTACGTACAAAGCAATCGACAAAATCCCCACAAAATGTCGCCCATACTGCGCATGCAGTAAAATATTTTGTCTCGCATGAAGGATTTCTTCTTACCATAAATAAGTAAAAATGAGCTACTTACGGGACGGTACAGAGGGTCCAAGACCTTATGCAAGGCCTGACAGGTCTCTCGGATGATGCTACTAGCTGTGGATCGTCCCAAGCGGTAGCACATGGAGGTGATCAGTTGGGATGACCCATGCGCAAGGTACCTGAAAAAGTGCACCGCGACATTGCGCTTTTGTCGATGCTTGACTGGCCGGGGTATGGGGGAACGTTGCTGCTCGATTGGCAGCGTACGGGGCGACGTCGAGATTCCTCAAGGCACATCCTGCCCCAGGGTTCATCGCAATCCTGCTTTCCATGCTCGACAAACCGGGATTCAAATTGCCAGGCAACCAACACAAGCGATGGGGTCAATGGCGTTCCGAAACCGTTACTCGTTTTACGAAGGCACGGCTCGTTTAACAAGGCGGCGGCGATTGGCCGCTGTTTTTCGTTTTTTCTCGGGTTCAGTGATTATTATGGGGCAACTGGTTCTGATATTTAGATAGCCCGAGAAAAACTACGCTAGAATACATCATTAACTCATTTTTTTCTAAAAGCATTACAGCTTCCCTTTAATGCTCATACCATCCATTACAGTAATTCAGTTACCACAGCAGATTACTTTTGACTCACCTGATTGTCAGAGCCAGCCTTTCTTCTGGAGAAATTGGCTTCCTCCAGAAGGTTGTCTTCTTCTGAAGATGTGGGCCAACCAGTGAGAGAAGATGGTCAAATCTGCAGGCCAACCAGTTTTAGTGTTCAGACCCATATATGCTTGGAGGTGCAAGTAAACCAGCAACTGCTATGAGTGACTCAATGAGACTGCCTTATTCATGTAAAACAGTATAGCATACATTAACTGGGATGTCCATAAAGATACATTATTTACCTATATTTGAAACTTGTCATTTTGCATTAAGCTTGGTATGTATTGATGCATACCGTGAACACTACACAGAAATACAGTGATACCTTCAGGTGACCTTACATGCCTTGCACATGACATCATTCTGGACGCCACGGCTAAGTACCAATCATCCCCATTGGTGCAGATAAAGTTACGCAGTCACGCCCCTCTGCGAGCATTTCATGTGTTTGGCTGTCGCGCTCCAAGGATGGCTTTCAGGAGTACCACGTTAAGTGAATGTAAGGCATCTATACGGCGAGCAAGTCGTCTGCTAGCCCGTGAAGGGTCCCCCCCGTGACATCACGGCGGCGTGCTGTGATTGTAGGATTGGAGGCGCGGCGTCGGAGACTCCTCCAAACACAGCATGCCGCCGTGATGTTGCGGGGGCCCCTTGCACAGGCTAGACGACGACTTTCTCGCCGTATAGTCAGTGAGAGGCCTAGAATGGAGTTCGAGCTGGGGAGGAGTAAGGAGACGAAAGTTTGGAGTAGAGAGAAAGTTTCTCCTATTCATTCCAAGATTTTGTCTGCTTTTGTCTCTCCAGCTCGTACCGTTCTTGACCGGTCACTGACTATAGGCATAGATCACACAGAGTAGAGACTGGTGCAAAAGATGTACGTAAGTCACTCAAATAAGCCTTGTGATGAAGCGAAAATGTGTTAAGATGGTCATCAAGCTGGCTGGTGAAATTTGCCGATGACGTAAAGTTCTGAGAAAAATAAGAAACAGTGCTAGTGCAGTGTTCGTGTTGTGTTGCAGGCTGCACACTGAAGGTCACATGTGTACTGCCTCCAAACTTAATGCCAACACATGATCATTAAAGGGCAACTCCAGTCCATAGTTTCCATTTTGGTATTGTGACTGTTCTTAGTGCAGTCAGCGTCCTTCTTTTAGATGCTGTAACTTTGGTCTCGCTATTGTGAGTAGTTTCAAAGTTATCGTGCCTCAGCATTCTGTTTTGGGCGTGGTCAGCAAAACCGAGACTACTAGCTCGGGAGCAATGGCAAGAGTGGAAATCAGCCGGGATGTGACTACGATGACATCACATGCGTGCCTCGCCACGTGCGAATGCTCAATCGCGCTAGCAGCTTCTAGATAGGGGGACGACCATGATGTCAGAGTCGATTGTTGCTTTATCAATCGGTAAGCCGCTGGCATTTTGCTAAGGAGCGGCTGGTCTCAGCGGGTCACATTTTTAATATCGTTATTAGTTGAGAATGCGGCGTCCCCTTGACGTAGTATTTTGGCTGCGGTCATATTTTGTGTCACTAAAGCGATACCAGTAATTTATTTACTTTCGAATTTGGACTGGAGTTGCCATTTAAAACAGGCGAGCCTGCAATTATTTAGTGGCTGAACCACCCTGCTACCTCTTCTGTTCTCTTAGTGTAAGGATAGATAATAGGTATTTCAAAATAAGGTGCTTAATGTGTACGCGCCTGTCCCAGAGCCGCGACATCCACTGTATACTCATCTCACAAGTTGTGTACAGCAAAGGCAGGGGCTCGAGAGCGCAGCTTGGCAGAATGCTTCGTTTTCGCGAGTGCTCGCGCAAGAAAGATACATCTGCAAGCCACGCTCTCGAGCCCCTGCCTTTTTCTTTGCTGCACACAACTTGTGAGATGGATCTTTTATCTCACAGGCTCTCCTCATTGCTAGCAAGGAACGGGAGGGAGGGTGGCACGGCAGAATGCGTTGTTTGCACGAACACTCGAAGGAAAGGCGTTTCGAAAGCTGCGCACTACAGCTGGAATGGAAGCCCCAAGTTAGTGCCGTGGCACCGTTAAATTCGTGGGACGTTAAATTCATGGATACGTACCTCTGTCTGGTCATTCGGAAGTACCGGTAGAAATCTTGGCCGTCGTCTAGTCGCATATCACGCACGAGGTGGTGGTATTCGCCAAAAGTCTCTCGGGATCGAAGCAAGAAGCGAACCCACTCGCGGGAGGGATGGCGCCGTCGCAGGTACAGCAGCATCAAGGCGGTGGACCGCGCAATTAGGGGCCAATTCACATCGCTCCCCGCCCGCGCTATGTAACTGCGAACGCACTCGACGAATAAATTCTGCAAACTATCACTTTCCGCCGTTGAAGGCGAGCTTGTTGACGGTGCAGAAGACGAAATGTGAGCGACGCAGCCGACGCTACTGCTGGACGTCGCCATGTTCGTTGTTGTCATGGTTGCTAGACTGAACCTATTGCGATTGGTGAAACGCAAGAGCAGATTGCGGGTTGCCATTGGTTGGCGCTTGCGGTCGACGCAAGTGTGTGTACACGCATCGCGCAAGCGCTTTCCGCACTGCTCCACGACGCTATTGCCGCTACTGAACGCATCGCATCGCAACGCAAATGTGTGAACGGCGCTTCAGGCTGTTATGCTTTTTGACTTGTTGCTGGTAGCGAAGCAGCGTTTCGCCAGGTGGCCAGTCTTGCCATAGCGGAAGCACCGCGCGTTGCGAAACTCGCACTTCTTTGCTTCGTGCTTGCTTCCCCCGCACCTTGGGCAAGGTTAGCTGTTGCTCTTCCAAGCGTTTGGTCGAGGCGTTCTGTCTTGGCTTTCTGCTGGTCGGCCGTGGAGTGCATGCACCACGTTGTCCTCCTCCCCTGGCTTTAGTTGTCGGGTCATCCGATGTACGTTGATCTTGGCCATTTCCGCAGCCAGGGCGATTTCCTCCACTGCGGCAAGTGTCAACGACGTCTTCGTGAGCATGTATCTTCTCAAGTCAGGGTCCCGTATTCCACAGACGATGCGGTCGCGCAACATTCGCTGTAGCAAGCTTCCGAAGTTGCAAGTGTCTGCCAACTGCCGAAATGCCACAATGAAATCCTTCACCGTTTCGTCTGGCTCTTGGTTTCTTGTAAAAAAACAAGTACGACTGCGTAATCTCGTTCGTCCTCGGCGAGTAGTGCTCCTAAAGCAGTTGCGTGACTTCTTCGTTCTGGGGGTCATTTACCTTGCTTGGGGCGCACCGACTGCTCAGCACCGTGACCATCCGTGTGTTTAGCGCGGCCACCAGGAATGCCCGTTTCTTCTTGGAGTCGCTCACGCCGTTCCCCTCAAAAAAGGCTTCCAGTCGCAACTTGTACGAGTCCCACTTGTCCACTGTCTCTTCGAACTGCGGGGGACTTAGTAATGCCGCCATGTCTGGCAATTCAAGTTGTCGGCATCAGCGGCCACACCGCTTCGCAAGTGTAACCATCTTCGTCGCCACTGATTGATATTGATATTGATATTTATTTATTGCGTGCCCAAAAACACCATAATGGTTTTGACATTGGTGCACAGAAGTCAGATTCCTATGAAACATGCAAACATATGGAAACCACAATAGTCATATTAGAACAGTCAGCATAATAAAACAGTCGTAACAAAGTACATAAAATACACATCAGGTGTTAAAGGTAAACTAAGGCATGAAAAAAAAAATCGTGCTGGACAAGGAGGTTGCATGATGTCTGAATACGGTAGATTGGTGACTCCTTTAATCGCATGTCGGGGTAGAACATGTCGCACTGTCGCGTGAATTTCGTTGGCACACGTAACTTTATGCTGCCCAAAAGGTCAGGTACGTCAATTACACCCTGGATAAGCTTCTGTAGAAAAGCCGCATCTCGGCAATGCCTTCGGTCATCCAAAGTGCTGAGATTCAAAATCTTAAGCAGAGAATGGTGGTCGAAGTAAAGTCTCCTGTGGAAGTATCGATCATAGACTATGCGAACCAAACGCCTTTGCACCGCTTCAATACGTCTACATTCAGTCTCCGTTAAATGGTTCCACACGACAGAAGCGAATTCGAGCCTGGGCCTGACCTGAGCACAAAATAAACGTAATATGGCCTCAGGTGCTTGGAAGTGCCGAGTCAAACGGGAGATCATACCAAGCATTTTGAACCCGGTACCACAAATAGTAGTTACTTGAGAACTGAACGTAAGTTTGCAATCGACTAACACCCCGAGGTCTCTGATCATATCAGTTCGAGTAATAATACAGTTTCCCAACGTGTACTTAAAATGTAAGGGATTTTTACGTCTAGTTAGCGAGATGACTTTAGTTTTGTTTATATTCAAAGGCAAACGGTTGGATGAGCACCATTGCAAAATACTCAAAACATCAGACTGTAACGCATCACAATCTTTTTCAGAACAAATACTTGAGAATAACTTAATGTCATCGGCAAATAAAAGCACTTTAGCAAACTTTACACAATTTAAAATATCATTTATAAATACCAGGAACAACAGTGGCCCCAACACTGACCCCTGGGGTACGCCTGAAGTTGGGAAAAACGGATTAGATAAAACAGTATCAACTCGAACAAAAGATTTCCTCGATGACAAGTAACTATAAACCCATTCACAAAGTTTAGGGCGAAACCATATTGTTTCGATTTATGTACAAGTAAAGCATGGTCAACCTTGTCGAAAGCCTTTGTAAGATCGAAATATACCGAGTCAACCTGCCCTCGGTTTGAAACGACCGGGGCTGCGTAGTGTAGAAAAGTACAAAGGTTTGTTTCGACAGAGCGTCCTTTAATAAAACCATGTTGTTGCAGCGTCAGATACTTAGATAAATGAGAGAAAAGACATTCTTGCATAATGGTTTCAAATACTTGAGCAAAACCACGCAGTAGTGACACGGGACGGTAATTTGATACACTACTAGCATCACCAGCTTTATGAATGGGCACAACTATGGCTTCCTTCCATATTGCTGGAAACATACTGGTACGCAAAGATACATTAAAAATATGGGCTAAAATTGGCGCTAGAAGCCCACAGCATCCTTTAATAACTGAAGTGACTCGTACAACGTCTCGGGCAGACTGAACGTTTATTCAAGGGCTCTGCTTCTTTTTATCAGCTAGTGGGTTAGTGAGCAAAAGGACGAACAGAACAACAAAAAAGAAGGGAGAGCAGATTAGTATAAGATAATAGCGGCGTCACTGTCTGTCACAGCACTTATGTTATCCCTAAGACGACTTTAAGGCGAAAGCCAAAGTGCCGGTGCATTAAAGACAGACACATGAGTTTCTTTGTTTCACGTTCTTTTTTTCCAAATTCTCTTTTTTGACATTTTCTTTATTTGTTTTATATGTTATTTCCAGATGTCATGCACACAATTCCTCGTAGTCCTCTTCTCTTTAATTCCTTTAATTGACTTTAATTCCTCTTAATTCAGCTTGATTACTCTTAGTTCGCTCTGTCATCTTTCTCAATTTCATTATTTCCAATTCGCCTCAGTGGTCACGTAAACGTTTTGGTACCTTTCGTGTCGCCGACGTATTTTTTGACTTAAGGACTTTGAAGGTCGACTGAATGATGAGACATATAAGGCCTTAATAATAATATTTTAATATTGGTCGACCCTAATATTCAGAGAAGTGGAACAGAAGGATGCAGTGGAAGGCTCGAACACACAACCACGAGCGTGCAACCAAGTCACGGGGCATTCGCTGCGCTTGATTGGTTGAACTGATGAAAGAACACGTAGAGAAAGATGGCGAATTGCGCTTTTGACGCGGTTTTATTGGTCCCTCCGCGTTGAACACGTCGTCGTCTGAACTTCCAGGCGATGTCGGTGATGTCAGGAACAAAGAGTCGCGAGAAAACTTCACGCAGTAATGAGATGGCGGCTACTGTGATCAGATGTAGAATCATGTCTGCCACACATGCCTCCATGCCGTGTCTCTACAGTGTACCGCGGCGCACTTGCACCGCTTTTATCAAGCTTCACCGCTTTGCTCCGTCGAGTGCGTCGAGCGTCACCACCCTGCACCATTGTGCTGTAGTCGGTGACAGGTCAAGAGTGAAGTGGAAGCTCCTCCCACCTCTTTCCCCTTCAGCAGGGCGAATGCTGGAGAGGAGGTCGCCTCCTCTCCAACATTCGCTC
Organism: Ixodes persulcatus; assembly: GCA_013358835.2. Classification (NCBI taxonomy): domain Eukaryota; kingdom Metazoa; phylum Arthropoda; class Arachnida; order Ixodida; family Ixodidae; genus Ixodes; species Ixodes persulcatus. The sequence continues at coordinate 2,654 of JABSTQ010008210.1, read as the reverse complement.
TGCTGAAGGGGAAAGAAGTGGCAGGGAGCAGTGGCTGAGCGCCAGGGTTGCCGCGATGGGCAGGAAAATTAGGCTCAGTATTATTACAGGTCGACTTTCCCCGGTCTTAATTGTAAGCTAATCTCCAATTAAAAAAAAAGTGAAAAGAAAGCGCGGATTTATATTCAATAAATACGGTATTCAAGGTAGTTTCCCTGCAGCAGTCGGTATAGAGGGCAGCCAACTATGATTCAACTCTGGCTCTACGGTTCTGACACCGTAAAGCCAGGGTTGTGACACCCAGAAATATCATGAAAATCTACGGCTGTGACACTGCGCTATATAGCGGAGTGTCACAACCGTAGATTTTCATGATATTTCTGGATGGTTGTTTTTGCAGTTTAATGATATTGGAATCTTAGCTAGAATACCATTACATTATAATTGAATTAGAAGTTTATGATACCAGGAGGCACGTTTTCACTCACTCCTATTAGAATATTCAGTTTGGTAGGTTCGTGATACTTGGCGAGACGTATTTTTATTGATTGACGTTTTAGCGGACATCTGGTTTGGGCGACATTTTTCATAAATTATATTTACAGGCTAAAAAAAAACTATACGTCTACAAGGGAGAGATGGGAGGCAGTGTTTAAAGTCTCCCGTAAGTTGTGGGGGGTCCCTATAAGAAGGTAAGGGGGGGGGGAGGGGGTTACTTCCAAAATGTAGTTTAATTACAGTTAGAGTTACTTTGCCTCAAAAGTAGTTTAACTACAATTACTACTAAGTTAAAAGTAATTAATTACAATTAGAAATTACTTTTAAAAAGTAATGCAATTACTTTACAATCACTCATTTCTGAGAGTAACCAGACTTGGGCCATATAACTTTAAACGAGTTGTATAGAATGCAACGTATTTGTTCATTCCTTGCCTCAATGTTTGAGGAGGCCTAAGCATCGCTGCATAAATACCAGATATTTTACTTCAATGTCATGAAGTTTGCTATACTTTGTCTCATCCTACGATGGACTAAGGCCAAAGGCACGGGCGCCAGGTCCAATCACGTTCCACGCTATACTATGACACGCTTAACATTGATTAGGGGTGGACGAATAATGCTCGAATCCAAAAGCGCCGTATCATGTCTATAGCCTCGACGCTGCAAAAGGCGTATATGTCGTGACTTTCTTTGCGACGTAAAATTGTTGACTCACTCAGTGCTCTTCGATTCCAACCACTGTCCACCCGTCCCCTCATCAGTGATCCGAGACGCGGGCACCGATACGTGCATCGGAGCGAAATGCCGCACAATTTCTAAGTGGCTCGTGATTGGATCTGGCGTTCCGTAGCTTTTGCCTTTAGTCCATCGTAGGGTGAGACGAAGTATAAATTCATGATGGAATTTGACAGTTTGGGGCAATGAAGTACTACATTTTTATATTTTTAATAAATAATAATAAATTAGTTCATATGCTGGAAGATGCCAGATCCTAAAGAAATCATTGCGTTGACAGAATTTTGTTAAGGTAAATAAAATGTGACAATTAGTCATATATGAATATTTTGCAAGTGTTAATATCAAGTAAAATCCGCACGCGCTAATACGACCGCATTCACATGCAAACATCATGGTACTGTAAATAATTTACCTTGACGTGAAATGATAATGGCTCAGAAATATATAAGAACGGAATCGGGGCTCCCGAATCATTGGTGGCAATATTCACAGGTGCGCGGTCAGTCTTCAAAATGCTTATGCAAATAGTATCCGAAGTAAAACAAACAGGAAATAAACTTGAAAAAAAAAAATACAAATACAAATATGTGACAGCACTGGAAGAGAGAAGTAAAAAACTTGCAAAAAATAAAGAAAAATAACTTCATTGGCAATTAAAATTTCCAACCTCGGCTGAAAGCTGAAGCTAAGTTTTTTTTCTTTCAATATTTTGGCATGCTTACGCTATTGTCTTCTGCTCGCACCGCAGACGGCGCTACACGGCGCCTTTGAGGTAGACTCCAAAGAGGATTGTCTCAGCCCGCATTGCATGCACAAAACAACAAACAATGCGATGCTATTTATGTTGTGCATGAGTGTGACTGCGTGTCTGTGTGCGAGTGTTTCACCGAGAGTTAGACCATTTGTGCGGGCACTGAGGCTTTCAGAGAGTTTCAGTCGGCGCCGCGAAGTTTTGCCAAAGTAATTGTAATTGTGCCTAAAATTTTGCAATTACTTTTTTGGTCGAAAGTAATTAATTACAATTAAAATTACAAAGAAAAGTAATTAGATTACAGTCATTCAATCGCTGTAATTGAATTACTACCCAAGTATGTACCAGATACACATAAAAAAAAACCACTGCTGACTCTGCGCACGCTGTAGCTGCAACCCTCAAATTACTAATCCCCAAATGTCACATCCCTGAAAACAATGTATTTTATTACAAGATATGATTTTGATTTCACTAATCCTGGGGCTGTGGAGGAGCGTCTCAGACCATCTGTTAAAATCAGTGGGGGGTCCCCGACACCCTGAGACCCCTCAGACTTTAAGCCCGAGGCTTTACTCAACTGAAATGTAATCCAGCTTTCAACATTTTCTCTCATTATAAAAGGAATTCCCTACTCTGACCTGAGCCTTATTTCAAAAAAAAGAAAGTTACGTACCTTTTGCAT
>JABSTQ010008209.1:0-16372 GCA_013358835.2 Ixodes persulcatus | reverse complement strand
CTCTGAAGTTTGCTCTACGGTGATTTATAAAGGAATATAAAATAAAATCTTCAGAAGATGGGGAAGAAATCGAAGAGAAATGAAAACAGGCAACCAGAAAAGGGGGGGGGGGGGGGGAAGTGACCGGCGGCGAACCGGCCACCTAGGACGGAAAAATACAACTTGCGCTATCTAGGGGACGAAATATCGTGTACGGACTCCGCTACCACCCTCTCTGTTCTTTTTTTTTACATTTTGACTTTCCTACTTTTTTTTGCGCTCATCGGTCGCTCTTTTTTTTTTTAGGGGCGAAGCTTCTTGGGGTCTAGACTTGTCCGTCCGTCCGTCCGGCGTCCGTGCTCATAAAAAAAGAAAAAATGTTTTGCGCAGTCGACAGGATTCGAACGTGTGCGGGGAGACCCCAAATGGATTTATAGTCCATCGCCTTAACCACTCGGCCACGACTGCGGGACGAGTAGGGGGCTCTGAGATGTGGTTGTAACTCAAGAGCTGGGGATGTCATGGATGAAACGTTGCATGTAGCCGCTCAATGTCTATACAGGAGAGGGCGCTGCGGTCAAAAACATATATAATCGCGTTAAACTTTGCATGCATGGCTCTGCATTTCACCGATCATAAAGCAGTAATAATGAAGTCGAAACGCAACCCGGAACTCAGCACTACCTATGAACAATAAAATCAGTATCATCAGCACCACCAGAGTTTCGCCCCAATCAACATCATTCACCACTTGGAGATGCGGTCATTTTTGCTTCTTCGCTCGCTTGGAAGTCTGGAGCGCATTACAATAGCCAAGGCTACATCTGCGCCGGCCTGGTTAAACATCATTCACTGATGAAGAAAAATGCGTTAACTAAAGCAATTTCACTTTTACAGTGTTAATAAAGGTACAGTCTTTTTCAAAAGTTTAGAGCCCACTGCGCGCGCGGCCGGAGCGGACTATACCTCCCGTGCAGCGGCACTCTTATCATCGTCGCTCGCTGGCCTCGTGATTTTCGAGAGCGAGGGGGAACTTCGCTCTCGCGTCGCGCTCGCCTTGATAACAAAAGCGAGCACGATGCGAGTGCGAAGCTTGCCCTCGCTCTCGGAAATGTTGCAGCCAGCGATCACCGACAATAAGAGCGCCGCTTCACGGAAGCCAGCCCGCTCCGGCCACGCGCGCGGTAACGTCTAAACACTTGAAAAAGACTGTATATACTATTCGGTACGACCTAAATAACAAAGGTGTTCCATGTCATTTTCCGGCGAAGGGACAAAATGCACGCGCATTTTCCCATAGGAATGTACAGGAGCACCGCCAAAGTAGACTGGTTGCTGTTTGCTTGAAATTGCCTCTCGGAAGTCGCATAGACACTAGAGCCAGTTGAACGTCTAGCGTACATTATGATGACTCTATGTTTAAGTAGAATAAGTTTACGTCATGTTTCAATATTTGTTTCATTCAAATAATGGTGTGAAAGCATAGCCAAAAGGGTGAGTTGGCTGAGATAAAGGTCGGAGCTATAGCATCAACACTGAACGTCCCGTACTTTATAATTTCTGCTTTGGCTTGCATCGTTGTCTTGCGCTACGCAGCAATTATTTGATATGCTATCTGGACAAAGATTAAAAGGCAGACAGGTTCTCAAGCACGATGCATGTTTACATCAAGATATTTGTTTTTTCTCTATATTTGAGTGACTTTGATCTGATATCACGACTTTTTTACTTGGAATTCTATCTGACATGAGCGTGGAGAAGGTTCTGCTAATCGCGGCAACCTGCCCCCCGTTGCAATCTTGAGAAAAAGAACAACAACTTTTCTCTGCCATTGTACTTTCTTTGCCGCCGTACATTCCCTCCGTACTTTCAGGCTGAATAGTGTAAGAAGGTCTACATTACGTACATTAATGGCGTCTTTTTTAAGCTCCTTCCTATTTCCCCAGAGAAGGCCCGGTTCTGGTCCGAGGGTGCCGTGATTTTTGAAGAAGCTGTGTTTTCGACGTCTGTCACGGATCCACCAGGCGACGCAGGTCACCAGTGCGACCACTGCAGCCACCAGAGCATTCCACATCAGGGTGGCCATGACGCTGAGCTGAATTCACTGCAAAAAGAAAAAAAATGTTGATATTTCTCAAAGGATCATTTCTCGGCCATTTATAAAATAAAGAACTGCCTACTTCTGAAGTTGCAAAGCTTTCGATTAGTGACATGCGGGAACTACTGGTAACTACAGAATTTGACGGTCGAACGGCCACAATCCCGCTTCCGCCTTCTTGCCTCGTAACAAGAAAAGCTATGCTTCGCAGTAACGACACTTCTATCCTATTGCTGCTTAAAAGCATGACTGCCAGTTGTCTGGAGCTTTCTTATTATGAAATTGCGGGACATGTTTTTCGGACAAACCAGAAATGCAAAATACGGTCAGCGACAAAGCACTACGATGCCGTTTGAGCTTTTGACACCGTATCTAGACCTCAGTAAGTCGGATTTTCGAATAGAAAGGATCGCGAATTGTGCCCTTTCTGCACTAGGCACCAAAATGGCGGCACCCAAAAGATAATCCAAACTGGAGTGCCGATATTCAAAGCACAGCTTATTTTGTGGATAAATAGAGCGAGAAGCGCCATCCGAATGAAACGCGAGACGCGTTCGCTTTAAGGTTTCCCCAAGCTTTAAAGGGATACTTCAACGAAATTTGAAATATACCAGTCGTGTTCAAAAATAGGATGAATATGATCCACAATATCCGTAAATGATAATCGCACGTTTGTAATTTGAGCCTGATGGCTATATTTGTTGTTATAAACGGCCCACTCTGGCAAGCGCTCAGAGAACAGCCAGCGGAGACCACGTGACATCCAAAGCAATCGTGACGTATTTCGTCTCTGGACGAGCAAAGCTACGGCGAGGCCGACGTCGAGAGGATGACCTAGTCGTTCCAGCCACCGAAGCGGTTGCTTTTGTAAGGAATTTGAGTAACGGGTTCATCCTCTATAATCTTGTAGAGGGACAATAGCGACTTCTGGGACACACAAAAGGGATTCTCGGGAAGAGGGGAGTTCCTCCTTCCCCTCTTCTCTCGTCGTGGCAGGAGGCCAGACAGTTACCGTCATTAGAGAGTTTTAGCAGATCGTTTTTTACGCCCCGATAACGACACCCGATAACGATACGATGCATGCCCAAGGCCGCCGGAGGGGAGAGGAGGTACCGTTATTGGGGCGAAAAAACGATCTGCTAAAACTCTCTACTACCTCTCAAGGTTCCTAGACGGGCATTACAAACGAGGCGTTAGCGACATCCACCAGGAGCTCTTTGTTAATCGTTTAATTACTTTTAAAATTCCCTTTCGTGACTTTTTTAACAAGATATTGGTGTGTTCGATGTGATACTGCTCCTTTGAACACATATAGACCAAAAATTAAGCGCCGAAATTTCGTTGTAGTATCCCGATTCCCGTGCACTGCAAGCGCCCCCACAGCGACCTTCGCGCTCATGTAAATACAAGGTGTCACAAAAAAAAATTATTCGTTTAAATGGCTTGAAAATATTTTGAAAATTTGACGGATCTTGTAGCAACTTTTTACGAAAATGTCTTTAACTGGTTACATTGCTGTGCTAATATTTCAAGTCGGAACTCCGAGTACTAAGAAAATAAGAAAATAAGAACTGTTTTTTTCTAGAGTTCCTGTATAGGCTCCCTACGAGAGCCAGAGTTGCACGTCTGTTTTTCCACGTGCCGCCGCGCCGCTATTCGTCAAGATGGGATCACGGGAGGAGCAAAATCCAAGTACCGCGCAGGAAAACCACCGGTACGGCCGCCTCGCCGACGTTGCAAGCGTCTCGGCTTACGTTCCCCTGAAGAGCACGGGATAAACGAGCTAATCTGGCCGAAGTTTTTTTCTAAAGCCCCTCTAACCTGGGAAAAGTGGCGCCATTCTTTGAGCTAGCCGCCGCGCACACTATTGGCCGGTCGTCACGTAACATCTGGCTTTCGGTTTTGGACTTCCGGTCGCCATGAATTTCCCAAGATGTTCCTACGCCGCAGCTGACGGGCTGCTGCGCCTGTAGAAAGGTCGGCTGGAAAGCTTTGCAGTGTTCCCTCTGGAACGAAAAAATGAACCTCGGAGGAAGATCTTGCTTTACCGAATCGGTCGAAACGCTTTCAACCCGACGGGAGCCGCAAAGTTATACGAGGTGAGTGCTCTGTATAAAGCTCACCAGCATGCAGGAAGAGAGCTGTTTAGGGCGAGTTATGCACTCCATTCCACCGTAAACGCGAGCGATGTAATAGCGAGCACAACATTGCCAACTTGGCATGCACGGACGCCCGTGCCGTGGAAGTAAAGGCCCCTACACACAGTTGCGTTTGAGAGCGTTTAACTGCGTTGCGTCGAGAAACGAAAGTGAGTGACCGGCACATCTGTGCTTCGTATGAAGCGTAGAATCCAATTCAAGGAATTGCTTGGCATGCGACAAAAGAAGTATGGATGTCCTGCGTTCTCACAGTCGCAACGCAGTGAAACGCTCTCGAACGCAACTGTGCATAGGGGCCTTAAGTTGTTCAAAACGTCCTGCTCGTGCCTGTGGCATCGGCGTCGCTCCCAATTACGGGTGCGTGCGGAGTACGCGCTCTCGTCAAGTGTTGCGTACGTGCTCGCGTACCATAATTTGTTTCGCACACATAGCTTGCAACGCTGCCGTGGCTGCGGACCCGAGCATGTGGATGTAGCTATACTCCGTTTCAATATAAATGCGAGCGCAGCCAGTGTGACAAGCATGAGTATGTTTTCTCTGACGACGCTCTTACTGGACGAGCGTGTGCGCTTAGCCGGCTCAAAGTGCGTTCGCTCTCGTAGTGTCAATAGGGTATCCTTCGCTCGCAGTCCTATTGAAACAAAAACGCAAGCAAATAAAACATCTGAGATCAACCCCACACTCGCGCGAGCAGCTTTGACAGCGCAAACTCTACGTGCAGGTCTTTGGCAGGCTAACCTATAGGATGTGCAGAAACGGGCGTTTGAGGTCGCGTTACATGATGTGCTCTCGACTAAAACCCGATCTCTTCAATCTATTCCAGGACCACTTCAGTATTGACCAATTCAAAACACTAATCATGCAAAACAAAAGAGAGCAAAAAGCTGAGGAAAGATGCTCTCCCAAACATTCCTTTTTGCGTTACCTTCAACCAAGAGAGTAAACCACCACTGCAAGGGAGCTGGAAATGTAAGTGGTATGTACAACATCTCACAAACCATTTTTTTCAGTAAGACACGTTATCTGTTTTACAATACAAATTCGATGCACAAACTGATAATTTTGGATGCCTCCTTTACAAAGTGCAGTTCCATTTTTTTGTTTTGGTTGGCTCCCTAAAGTCCCCGAGGCACCCCCAGCAAAACCTGAATAGTACACCACAAGGCGATGCCCACAGTTCTGAAACATTCCCAGAACAGACTGCTGCAGCAACCGCAGCTGCTCTTTAGTTTGGCTGTCCGATACTGTTTCATGGTCGACCGATGCCTATCTACCCCTAGTGCCATCTCTGTCTATTCTAGGAGTGTGTGTCCTCCCGAGGGCCCCCAGCTAGGTCCAAGCGGAGCTTTTCCCTCGGGGCAATCTGCAGCAGTGACCGCAGCTGTTGGTGAGTTTGGCAGTCCGATACTCTTTCCAGGTCAACTGAGGCTCACCGATCATGAGTGCCGTCTTTGTCCATTCTAGGCGAGTGTGTCCTCCTGAGGCCCCCAGCAAGTTCCAAGCGGTGCTGTACAGAACCTAACTTTCCCAGATTCCCTAGAGCAGCCTGGTTCGGACCCCCCCAGCTTCTGGTAAGTTTAGCACAATGATACTGTTTCCAGGTCGACCGAGGCACACCTATAACGACTGTCGTCTCTGCTCATTTATTCGTTCTAGAGGTATGGACGGTCCTATGGCTGCCTGAACAAGGTCTGAGCAGCGCCCTACAGGCCCTTGCTTCTCCAGCTTGTCCTAAACAGATTGCCGCAGCAACAGCTGATGACTTTTCATTTTCGTCTGCTGTTTATTTCCTGGCAGAGTGCAGACAGTTACACACTGTTACTTACATCCGATCTTATTGTTTCACTGTTAGCTACTTGACAAGTAAATAATAATCTTTTTTTTTTTTCTTTTTCAGGCACACTGTTTACACTTGGCATCAGGCCGTATCATCATACTGCCAGTCTTTCTGGTGTACTGATGAATAACAAAGAGCTACAAACACAACTATAGATATAATGCAGATAAAACTGATTTTGTCGCAACGACAGTAGTATCAGTTGCAACGTGAACAGAACAATTTAAAATTTGGACTTAAGCGCTTTCTCGTTGCATATCAACTTAAGTGTCTCGAAAAGTCCATTATGAAGAGGACAGCATGAAGTAAAGGCATCCTCGAGAAAGTTTTTAGGATTCATCTTTCTTGTGGTTCCCATGGTTTAAATGTGGTACTGGGGAATTGGGGTAGCTTTTGCCGGTAGGACGCACACTTCATTGGCATCTCCAGGACTTCTAGTTCGTGTCAGACATAATGCACAAGCTGATGGATTCTTTAGCATACAAGGCGAGTCAAACTTGCAGCATATAACACACTCGTGCATCCTTATCTTGAATATGCATCTGAAGACGGATACCTGCAGACCCGTCTTATCAAGCAGCGTGATGTTTAACCCCATGTGGTTTGTACAATTTATTGTCTTCAGGTGTACCGTACCAGTAACAGCATTAAAGGTGTAAGGGCTTTAGAAGTATTTTATGATATGTAAAAGTAACTGTACCTGTCAGTAAAGCTACCTGCACATTTGTGAAGTGTTAAGAAAGCATTTTGATGTTGTAGGGTGTGTTTCCGTGTCGTTTATCTTGTTTTTTTATTCTGTGATCTATTTTGTTATGTACTCGGCATGTGTTCTACTTGTAGTGTATACTCCTGCCGTGGCTTTTAACTTGGCTGGCAGTTGGGAAATATATAAAATTGTGAGTGATTTTGTTCTTTTTAACGTCCTCTGTGCTTGTTTATTTTCATAGAGATTTTGATCCCGCATTCGATTGTTTTGCATTCTTCTCTGGATGAGATTTGAATTATTTTTTGCCTCCTTCCCTTTTACTGAAATAACCTGCAATTGCTTGACTCTTTTCTTAGATTTCATGTAGACTCCAGAAGCCTTATATGCTTCTACAAGAATTAATATGTATGAATATGGACATGTTGAAATAGAGAACTTTCAGGTCTACATTAAAATTGTATAAAAATAAAATTCGTAAGCACTCGATTAGGTGCTGACCCCGAGCGCTGGTTCCCAAGTCTGCACCAGGTTTTTTGCCCTAGGACGCTGGCCCAGTGGTCTAAAAGCAGCGTTAATCGTAATTAAACCTGCATTCTTTTATTTTTTTTTAGTATGAACGAATAACAAACAAGATACAGACCCTCTGATAACATTACGGAGTAACAAAACTAAACGAAAGCGGAGTTTTCATTTCTAGAAACGCTTTCATCTAATAAAATAACGAAAATAGTATTTATTACGCACGGAAGAGTACCGAGAGGCCCGCGGTGTCGTAAATTTTTACAGCATGCCCAGAATACACACGCAGAGAAATACGTAGCGATTTTTATCATTACTAGTACTGCAGGCCGCCAAATTACTAGTACTTACTAGTACTGCAGGCCGCCAAATTGTTTTTAGCGCCCGTAGGCCAAACCCTCCCGAAAGCTCGCCAAGGACATACGTTAAAAATTAGTGAATCATTTGAAATCGTGAATCGAATATAATCGCAATTCGGCGGTTCGATATGATGATTCAAAGGGACTTGCAATTCCTGTGAAGCCGAAAACTCACGAGACACTGACCTAAGACAACTCGGTGGGGACGATTGGGACGATTATCCAAAGCACTTTCGGGATCTATGGTTGGACGAAGAGATCTAGAGCGGCTTCAAGGCAGTCGGATGGGAATGCGGGCTGTAAATGAGGTCATTGCCACACTTATATAACGAGAAAAGTCCACACGATCGGCAACTCGCCCGCTCCAGCTGACCGAGACGTCGAGACGCTTGGGAAATTCCAGTGGGCGCCTCCGTTGCAAACCGGAAATTAGAGGTGGGGTAAAGAGGGTTTTTTTAGAGAAGGAGGGAAGAGAATGCGCCACTTTTCCCAGATACAGGGAAACAACGGCGGAGCGGCAGCTGTCGGTGAGACACCGAACGACGGCCATGGTTCTTTGCCTTATTCAGAGATGGCGCTGCAGATTCACTGGACGACTGGACGTAGAGACTGAACGCGCCGAAAATAAAAATTTGCTTGCTTTGTATCACAGTTTATCATATACAGTTTGCCCACTGTAGAATAAGCCTGTGGTAATCGGGAGACATGGTGTTGAGAGTATTTTTGCATGCAGCGCCCCTCACCACATATCGCGAACTAAACCACTTTTTATGCTTCTGTTTTGTTGTTTTGCTTTCAAAGATGGCGGCCCCTATGGTATTTTGGTTTCCCTGTTCCCCGCGTTCTCGCCTTGCATATTGCTTTAATTTGAGGCGCCCGTCACAGGACACTATTTCCAGGCGATCACATTCAGACTAGAAAGCATTTTTTTCACGTAGGGGACTGTTTATTGGATCTCTGCAGAGTATAATTTAATCAAAAAGAGTCACAAACATAGCACATAATACAGCCATAGAACAAAGTTTGCACGGATGCCGGTCAATTTACAAACATGAAACAAGTCCGACGACACTTTCTTTTTTCCGGAGTATTGGCATGTTATGACAGAAATATTGTGGATGGCAGCTTTTAGGGCAAGTGTGAAACGCGATGATCGAACACACAGCTTAGTGCAACACATTTTGACAGGTCACAAGGTCATCAAGAGGCATGAAAAATAGAGCACATCAAATCATATATGTACTGCACAAGTAAACAATACAATAAAAACTCAAAACTGCATGCACACCCCATTATCTACAGCAATTAAGAAATTCTACAGAATTGAAAGCATCTGACTGTTCTCCGTGTCATAAGTTCTGTTGCTTAAATAAAGCACAGGCTTTTTAGAGCGCTCGGAGCTCTTTTACTGATCAAGGGAATGGCGTATATGACGAGTCGTACAAGCTTTCTTAAATGATAAAATTCTCTCCTTTAGTTTTGTGCGCACTAATACCGTGAACAGACAGAACATGTGAGAGAGTTTGAGCAGCAACATCCCCATGTTTTTTTTTTTTTTTTTTTTCTTTTAAGCTGATGTGAACACTTAATTTTTCCCGAACACCACTTGACAAGGAGAAGTGGTGCCGTTTTCAACGCAGCAATTCACCGAGGAAATTTTTTTCTCTCTCTTTTCTAACACGATCTGAACTAGGGTTTGTACCAACCAGAACGATCACATATGTTTGCACTAGTTGGGTGCCCTTATTTCAAGGGCACTACTTGAGAACACATAAAAATGAACGCGATCAGTAAATTCTAAATCGAAACTTGCGACGCCGGAATACGATTTCTTCAGTTTCGTTTGGGCTGCATCAGTTTCGAGCCCCTCTCTACATGTGCAAAGCCGCGGCTACTTTGTTGTTCATGATTTCGAATAGAAAGACGATTCGGCACTAGCTTCATTGGTGCAAAGAGGAAAATCAGCACCTCACAGAACTGAATATGCACGCGTATATAATTCACCACTATGAATCTGTGTAATGGCGAGTTCCTCAGCGATATTAGCCACGGAAACGATGACTTTCAGAGAAGCGAAGTATAATATATAACATAATGCTATTTGCAATAACAAAAATTATAATAGACAACTTACCAGCTTCTCAGCGGGTGCTTTATTATGAGCTTCGAATGCTTCGAATTTAAACGCCAAGAACGCAAGTGTACTCCGCAATCTCCGCAGCAGCCTGGCAGCAGCCCGTCGCCCGGCGCCTCGACTCCTCTCATTGGTCGTAACCCTGGGTAACCGTGTAACGGTTTTCGGTCAAGCATTCTTTTATTCCTTCCCGAAAAAAATTGGGTCTCTCATATTTTTTTTTAAAAATTAGCATTACTGGTGTAATTCTTTTGTTTTATAACGATTACTTTTACACGGCGTTCTGTAACAAAAAATCAAAAACATAATAAGTGTTTAGTTCGCGATATGTGGTGAGGGGCGCTGCCTAACGCCCAATTACCGGAAGGCCCTGAGTGGGACCACTGTATGCTTATTCACTGTGCTTTGCATTGTTTATGCCGCCGTGATCGGTCTCTTAGCTGTAGATGAGAAATTTAGCCAGTGCAGCACAACCGCTAACTTGGGGTTTTAACGTGCATCACGCAGTAGTGATTACACGAACGCGTGCCGGTACGAAACCCGTCCAGATTGAAACGGCCGGGGACGGTGGGAATCGAACCCACGAGGTTTCCAGCACAAGCTTTCGCTCCACGCTCCGAGCTGAGACGCGTTGGCCCACTCCGCCACTTCCTCCCCTCCTACGCACCGAGCGAAAATTTTATCAGATTTTTTGGTAGTGAGGGGCCGAACTTTTGCTGAATCGAAAATTCGGCGCCGAATCTTGGGATTCGGCAAAACTGAATTTTCGGTGAGGTTTTCTAAAAATTCGGCAAATATTCGCCAAAACTTCATTGTTGCTAGATCCAAAAATTAATATATCGTATTTTCGTGCGAAAAACGTTTGTAAGTTTATTTTTAATGGACACAGTTATCACTGAATAATATGATATTCTATGATATAATTGTATCGGTGTACGTTTTGTGTGTTTACTGAAAATTTTAAATTGACTTTTCTGCAGAAGTGGTATGACAACGGGTTTGGGCAGTAGCGGTGGCAGTCTGCACAGCCACGATGCGCGAGTTTCAGTTTGGAGGCCTCATCACTGCAAGCCTGCAAGTGTGTGTCATTTCGTGCGCGAAAATGAATGCAACGGCTGTTGAGCCTTCACCAGAAGAGACAACAATATTATTGCAAATATGCATATTTTTCGATTTGATTCACTCACCTTTGCATGAAAGTGTGCGTCTCATATTCGCAACGTCTCGTTTTTCACTTTTAAAATGCCGGTTTCTGATGGTAGAACACACCGGATGTTTAGAAAGATGGGAACAGTTAGGAATGTCGGATGTGCTACGTCAAGCATGATAGTTCTGTGTTTAGGTTTATGCGGATAAATGAAAACCGCGAAATAACGCTAATTGAAAAGCAATATTATTTCGTTTTTGCAGTAACTACTTGTGAGCCGAAAACAGGATTGCTTTAATGGCGAGGAGTGCTTTAAAGTACTTGTCAGTCAATGTTGCAACTACCTCGTTGCATCTCTGGAAAGATCAAATTAAGATTACGTTATCCCAAATGTACCGCATCATTTGTCACTTGCGCAGTGGACTGCGTCACTTTTGCGTGCATTTCTGGTCGATCTTCTCTTCTTGAGGCAGAAAATATTGCAGAGAACCACAGTCACAAAGGCTGACAAACACACAGTTACCAAGTCGCCTACTCCATACCACGCCGTAACCACTGTATACCACACTGTGCGATGGTAACCGCACGACCGCACGGCGTCCATTTGCAATCCATGGCCCCGTCGCGTTTTCGCGTGTGCGCAGACGTTTGCCGAATTTTTGCCGAATCTTTGCCAAACTTTTTTTTCAAAAGTTCGGCATCTGCCGAACTTTGCCGAGTCTGAAGTTCGGCAGATTCGGTCCATCACTAGCGTTTTGTTTCGCGGGATATTTGCCAAAATAATGTTGTTTCGGTTTTCAGTTAAGTTTCACAGTGCAGAAAGTGTCACATCATAAATATGAATAAAAAAAAAACGCCAAATGCTTCTCCAGAAATAACGTGCCTTCGTCTGCGACGGTTCTTGTTTCGTGCATCGTCTGCACTCGCAGTTTGACGTTCGCGCTTTTGCCACAGTGCGCTGACTTCATTTCTCATCGCTCTTTCTTTTTCTATCCTTTTGTTCAACACCTCACCATGAGACAACTGAGCTCCAAAAAGAGGTTCCAGGTGGTTCTTTGGTATACAACGACAGGAAGCTTCAAGGAAGTGCGAGCGAAGTGCCCCGCCATCAACAGAAGACTACCCTCTCGGCCCACAATCATCAAGTGGGTGACAAGGTTTGCTCATGAGGGAAACGTGAGAAACAAACCTCCGAACCATGTAGAAACGTCGCCGAAACGAAAACAGCAGTAAGCCGTTCTCGACGCTTTCAAAGCGGAGCTCCCTCCGCCTCTCGATCAGGCGTGCTCCTCGTCAGCTCCGCGTCAGCCGGGCTTCGCGTGGCGTGTGCTACGCCGGCGAATGCACCCGTTCATAGCGCAGCTCCTGCACGAACTGAATGAAGCCGGGGGACTACGCACGGCGCGTGCAGTCTTGTGAGCACGAGTTGGGGTGGATTCAGGCCAAACCCAGCCACCTGCAGTTCTTCTTGTTCACGGACGAGTTCGTTTTTCCATCTCGACGGCCGCGTCAACAAGCAGAACTGCAGGTTGGGGTCTGGCACGATCTCGCACTGGTCGACCGAACATGCTGTTCAGTCGCCGAACGTCGTCGTGTGGTGCAGTATATGGCGAGACGGAGCCGTCGGCCCGTTCTTTTTGACTCGACGGTGACGGCTGACTGGTACCTCAAGATGCTGGAGGAAGATATTTTACCAGAGTTGCAATCCAAACCAGAGTTGCATATTCCAACAGGATGGGGCCCTATGCAACCCACTATGCAACCCACGTGAAAGTCTGGCTCAACCGCAAGTTTCCCTGTAGACGGATCGGCCTCCTTGGTATCCAAACCTCACCCCTTTCGATTTTGTTTTGTCTGGGGATACGTAAAAACCCATGTGTACGCCCGGTGATTGAGGACCATCCCGGAGCTGAAAGAACATATCATCGACGCGTTTTAGACCATCAGTGATGAAACGCGGGGGGCGGTCTTCCAAGACTACAAGAGGAGGCTGGAAAGATGTATCGAAGTTCGCGGCGGCCACGTCGAGCTGGGTGTCTAACTGTTAGTTTCTACAGAGGAACTGTTATGTGCTAGAATCTGAAAAAAAAAAAAAAAAATGCGTCCATGGATGTCAAAAAGAAAAAAAAAAGAACTCCGGTTTAAATGGCGCTCCTTCGTTCCGATTGGTCGTGGCAACTATATATAATAAAAAGATGGGGCAACCCGCGTGAGTCAGCCTTCCTTGGCATTATTAGATAGTGAGGTCCTGATCCCTTGCGATCCTCTACAGTCACCGACTTATCTCAGCTAAGAGTGTTCTGTGACGAGGCTGAGGGCAGAATGCACCGATCTAACCTTTTCTTTCGCTTCCGCGATGCTGATAAAGAGACTTGGGCTCAATCGGAAGAAACTGTCCTCGAGGTGTGCCTCGAAAAATTGGGTATAGAACTTGCCCATAAGTGACCATAAGGCAATGATCACTTTAGTCATTAAGAATTAAATAAAGACAATTAAACAACGAAGTCATGTACGTGTCTTAATTGCAATCATACGTAAATCGTATAGACCGACACGCGGGCTTGACGTCACGGAGCTGCGGCGGCGCTGCGATCGCGCCGGAGCCGGGTGGTGTGGGCAGAAAGGCGCACATTTCGCATGGGCGTCATAGCATTTCAGCATGCCGCGAAGCTGTGTTGCCGTTAATTGCCCCGAAAGATTAAAAAAAAGTAGCGGAGTGCGTTTCCACAAGTTCCCGGCAGACTCTGAAAGGCACAGAAGGTGGATAGTATCCGTGGATCGAAAAGAATGGTCGCCTCGCGCGAACGACCGTTTGTGCGGCAAGCACTTTCTTGAAGGCAAGTGCGGCTTCCATTTCAATCTCCGTCCCGAGGCTTGCTTATGTGCAGGGAAACGTTTGTCATGCCTAGAGAACTCTTAAAGTAGCTGACGTTCGTTGATGCTTTCATCGTCTTGATCGTCTCAAGCTTTTCCTCGTCAGAGTGGACCCCAGTTTGATCGATGACGTGACCAAGAAACTTAACTCGGGTCGCCTCAAAAACGTACTTGGTGTCCTGTAACACGATCACCTGGTGGGCTAGTTGGTTGATCATTATGTGTTAATTCCACATAGTGTCGTGTAACGTTCTTCCCATTTGTTGTAGCCTTGAAAAGACTTCTCTTTGTCTCTGGCTGTGTTCCTCCCTGGATGAGCCGTACACAAGGATGTTATCTATGTTCCATACATGGTCCTGGATGCCGCTCAAGAGTTGGCTCAATTTCTTCTGGTAGAACTCCAGTGCGGACGTGATACGAAACGGAAGTCGTTTGAACTTATATCTCCCAAAACGAGTGATGAAGGTCGTCGGGATTTGCGAAACTGCCAGAAGCCGGAATTCCCGTCAAGCTTCGAGAAGAACTTTGCGTTTCCCAGTTGTGCTAGAATGTGATTGGTGACAGGAAGGGAGTTCCCTCTCAACTTACTTGTTCAACAATGTGAAATCAACGTAGATTATGTAGTTTCCGTTGGGTTTTCTGACCACTACCATAGGGGGAAACCAGACAGTAGGTTCTTCAACGGGTTCTATGACGTCACGATGAAGCATATTTTCGAGCTCCAACTTCACCTTGTCCATAAGCAGTATTGAAATCCTTCTTGGTGATGCCAACAAGAAAGGTACAGCATCTTGGCGCAAACTTATCTTGTAAGGCATTTTCACGCATCGAAGGCCCGTGAACAGCGAAAAGAACTCAGTTTTAGCATTGACTGTTCTGCAGTTGGTAGTGGACACTTCATTGAGTCTTTTTACCACTCCCAACTTCTCACTGTCGCGTCTTGACAAGAGTGGAAGTTGAAGATTCTTTAGGACATTGACATGAGTGGTTACCTTGTTCGTCCGAAACGCTATATCAGCATGCAGGACTCCAACAACCTGCAGCTTGTCTTGACAAGGTCCCCTTAAGCACTTCGTCGGTCCAGTCAAAGGAGCATGTTCAAAGTGTTGATTGTACACGGTTTCGGGAATTACCATGACGTCGGCTGCAGTGTCAATCTTGAAAGGCAGTGATACATCGTGGACCTTCACGGTAACCGTCCATGCTTCTGTGTTTTTAGCGTCCGCAGTCCCGTGAAAAGAGATGTCTTCGTCTTCGACGATAAGCTCTTGGACAACTTTCGAGCCTGAGCAATGCGACATATTGCATTCCTAGCTGGACATGCATTTCTTGCGTGCCGATTCTGCCCACATCCAAGGCAGTGGCGATTGTTGGTGGCATCTGTGTGTCTTGAGTTGGGGCTCTTCTGTGAGAAGGAGGATCTTTCGATGGATGGATAGCCTTTACCCGACTCACGTTGTCGGTAGGTCGAAGTTCGGCCTGCTGTCTTTTGATTGCTTCCGACTACCGGGCCATAGTAGTTGCTGTTTCCAAAGTCAAGTTGGCGTCTAACTGCATTTTTTCGGACAGTTTGTGATCTCTGACGCCTAGAACAATACGATCTCTAATCATCTCGTCGTGCAGAGTGCCGAACTTACAGTATTTAGCCAAAGCGTGAAGATCGGTCACGAATTGTTCAACAGGTCCGCCGTCTTCTTGTATCCTTGAATGGAATTTTGAACTGTCGTAGATCCAATTTCGTCGAACTATGAAGTGGTCTTCAAACGCTTTGCATACCACATCATACTGCGTCATTCGCTCGTCGGGTAAACTCAATGGAAGCAAGGTGTCTTCCGCTTTATCTCCCATAGTGTAAATAAGGGCACTCACCTGTTCGACGCTTGTTTTAGCTTGAAGCCCACTGACCATGCCAAATCTCTCAAACCGTCGAATCCACCGGGGCCAGACTTCTGACTTTGAAAAATTGAACTCTTCCAGTGGTTGACATGTTAGGAAGGGAGACGCCATTTCAGTTGGAACGCTGAGGCTCAGCTTGGAGGAATCGCCTGTAGCCCCCGGCTGATAGGTAGTATCGTCGTCCAAGATGTTTCAGTGACGTGTTTTTGTTTCAACTAAATTCACGTGCGCTGCCACCATGTTGTGTTTGGAAATCACGGGTTAGGGGAACGGACGAATACGCGGTATCGAAAGCCAGGTTAAGCACACGAGCAAGAACGTTTATTTTCGCCTTCCTTCATTGCGCTAGTCTGCAGCACGTGCGCCGCTGTTATACGCTTAGAGCTCACTCCTGTCTCCCTCTTCTGTCTCATTCAAAAGTCAAACTGCGAAAGCAGACGATGGACGAAACAAGAACCGTCACAGACGAAGGTACATTATTTCTGAAGTAGCATTTGGCGGTTTTACTTATTCCTATTTATATCATGACACTTTCTGCATTTTGAAACGTAACTTGAAAACCCAAATAACTTCATTTGGCAAATATCCCGCGGAACCAAAAGCACGAATAAAGCACGCTTTTTTCGCTCGGAGAAAGGGGCTGTACGTCGCAGTGAATCTGCAA
>JABSTQ010008208.1:0-29413 GCA_013358835.2 Ixodes persulcatus | reverse complement strand
CGCTTGCAGTTGCGCCAACCTTTAATCATGCCGCCTAGCAAACCGTTGTGCCGCTACAACCTTTTCCCGACTGTTAATACACAGTTCCCCAGGCAGCATGGTGTTCGAAACAGTAGCCTAACGCTGCGCCTTTGTCGTGCCGATCAATGTTGCCTCAGAAACAGATTGGAAACAGTTCATTACACAACGTTGCGATTTTTGCCTCTGTACTACACTGATACAACGTTGCTTAAGCAACATGTCGCGCGCTGCAGTTGCGCAACATTTAAATTATGCCACCTAGCAAACGTTGTACCTTCAACCTTTTCCCGACTGTTAATACACAGTTCCCCAGGCAGCATGGGGTTCGAAACAGTAGCCTAACGGTGCGCCTTTGTCGTGTCGATCAATGTTGCCGTCAGAAACAGATTGGAAACAGTTCACTACACAACGTTGCGATTTTGCCTCTGTACTACACTGATACAACGTTGCTTAAGCAAGCATGTCGCGCGCTGCAGTTGCGCAACATTTAAATTATGCCCCTAGCAACGTTGTACCTTCAACCTTTTCCCGACTGTTAATACACAGTTCCCCAGGCAGCATGGGGTTCGAAACAGTAGCCTAACGCTGCGCCTTTGTCGTGACGATCAATGTTGCCTCAGAAACAGATTGGAAACAGTTTCATTACACAACGTTGCGATTTTTGCCTCTGTACTACACTGATACAACGTTGCTTAAGCAACATGTCGCGCGCTGCAGTTGCGCAACATTTAAATTATGCCACCTAGCAAACGTTGTACCTTCAACCTTTTCCCGACTGTTACTACACAGTTCCCCAGGCAGCATGGGGTTCGAAACAGTAGCCTAACGGTGCGCCTTTGTCGTGTCGATCAATGTTGCGTCAGAAACAGATTGGAAACAGTTCCCTACACAACGTTGCGATTTTTGCCTCTGTACTACACTGATACAAACGTTGCTTAAGCAACATGTCGCGCGCTGCAGTTGCGCAACATTTAAATTATGCCACCTAGCAAACGTTTGTACCTTCAACCTTTTCCCGACTGTTAATACACAGTTCCCCAGGCAGCATGGGGTTCGAAACAGTAGCCTAACGCTGCGCCTTGTCGTGCCGATCAATGTTTCCTCAGAAAACAGATTGGAAACAGTTCACTACACAACGTTGCGATTTTTGCCTTGTACTACACTGATACAACGTTGCTTAAGCAACATTTCGCGCGCTGCAGTTGCGCAACATTTAAATTATTCCGCCTAGCAACGTTGTACCTGCACCTTTTCCCGACTGTTAATACACAGTTCCCCAGGCAGCATGGGGTTCGAAACAGTAGCCTAACGCTGTGCCTTTGTCGTGCCGATCAATGTTGCGTCAGAAACACATTGGAAACAGTTCACTACCCAACGTTGCGATTTTCGCATCTGTACTACACTGAAACAACGTTGCTTAAGGAACATGTCGCGCGCTGCAGTTGCGCAACATTTAAATTATGCCGCCTAGCAAACGTTTTACCTTCAACCTTTTCCCGACTGTTAATACACAGTTCCCCAGGCAGCATTGCGTTCGAAACAGTAGCCTAACGCTGCGCCTTTGTCGTGCCGATCAATGTTGCCTCAGAAACATATTGGCGACCGTTGCGCAAAATCCCACAACACTCCCACAACATTCGGAACATTCTCGCAACATATCTACAACATATCAATGTTACTTGGGACGTCACGTTCTCTCCACTGGCTGCTCTTTGAGCGCTCGCCAGAGTGGGCCGTTTATAACGAAAAATATAGCCATCAGGCTTAAAATACAAACGTGCGATTGTCATTTACGGATATTGTGGATCATATTCAGCCTATTTCTGAACACGACGGGTATATTTCAAATTTCGTTGAAAGATCCCTTTTATGGGGAAGGCTAAGACCAACGGTGATGAAGAATGGCCCCAAGTCTACGATGCAAGAACGTTTCACATAATCGTCCGATTGAATCATCTCGACGACTCGTTTTCTTAACGGTTCTATTGGAGGCTGCACTAACGTACAAGAACGAGCCTGATTTTTTTAGATGTATTTCCATTACTTAATTTGGTCTTTTTTTTATTTTCCGCATTGTGTTGGAGTCGCCTTCTAACCGCGTTGGGTTGGCTTTTGTAATGTTTGTTTGTTTGTTCGCTGAGCCCCTCCCAAATGCCGTTCATTCAATCGCCAAACATACCGGAGGCCGGAGGGAGGAGAGAGGAAAATGAAAAAATTGTAAGGGTGCAGGCGAGCTGGTGGAAGTTAACCATAGTTTTGTTTAACCCGAGACTGGGGTATTTCGGAAAAGGGACGAGAAGAAAAGAGGCCACAAGGAGGCGACGTCTCAAACACAGCTAAGGATTTTTATTCCATCGTATGCACTTTTATACACACCACGTCCACACACCACGTCCCACCTACCAACCAAATCGACCAATGACAACAATAACACCCGGAATACTCTAAGCCAAACATAGGCCCAAAACATTACAAAAGAAAAATCTTTCAGCCAGACTAAGGACAAGATAAGCCTCCGAATACACAAAGTCGACAATGAACCGTTAAAAGGTTTTTTTCCCAAACCCGCAAACACACGGAACCACAGGGAAAGAGGGCATACAAGACCTAATTACACAAAGCCAAACAACAAACCATTAAACTAGCCGGTACTTAGTCACCGAAAAAAAAAAAAAAAAAAAAAACGGCAACCGGTCATTCTAACCCGCACTACACTTTGAAGGAAAGCGGAAGAGATAGCGGAAGAGGAAAGGTTGGGGAAAAGTAGGAACGGCGCGGAGGCATGGGAGAGAAGGATGAGATTGCGATGGACGCGCGAATCCGCGATTTAAAATGAAAGTTACGGTCGATATGCCTTCATCTCTCCATCTTAAATTATCTCCAAGTGCCACTAAATCAATATTAATGTGAGACAGAGAATATTTTTCTCATCCCCGCCTGCCTGCTTCAAATCACTTCTCGTGTTTCAAATTAGCGTGTTAAACGCTTAAAAACATAGAGCTGAGTTGATTCGTCAAGTAGTTTCTTGTACTTACTATGGCAATAAATTGTGCGTTGCTCCAAATACTTTATTGGAAAAAGCTTGCATCACGGGTAAATTTGTATTTGCAATATACTATATGCAAAACGAAAAGAGCCATCTACCGCCGAATTCAGAAACCTCACTCGAACTACACTCAAACTTAAGGGCCCCTCCACTTCCTCGAGGAAGGCGCGAGGGCCGGCGCTGGCCAATCGCGACGACGGACCCGCCGTCGCGATTGGCCAGCGCCGGCCCTCGCGCCTTCCTCGAGGAAGTGGAGGGGCCCTTAAGTTTGAGTGTAGTTCGAGTGAGGTTTCTGAATTCGGCGGCTAGTGTCCTCATGCTCGATTATCAAATGTTTGCAATATTGGCGTGTTCCCGACCGACAGTTTGGCCAGAGAGACAATGGTCCACGTAAAGTGGGAGTCCTAGATGTAAAATATCATCACGTGCTGCCAGTTCAGTACCAACCCTTCACACTGTCTACAAATAAGACCACTCACTGACATGCATGGTCCAGTTCACGGCTTGAGTGACGAGCCAGGAGACCTTGTTGCTGACAATTCTTTTTCTAGAATTTCGCGGCAGCCTTTCTTTTCTTCTTTGAACCAAAACTAAACAGCAACCCATTAAGTTTACAAATACATTATCTTAATATCATGAAAACCCGAGTCAAAGGCAGAAAAAGCGCCTCGTCCACAACTAGAAGATATGAAGAAATAAAACAATATGGCGGTTTCGAATGGCATGAAGATGATAATGCCAAGTAATTGCATATAAACTATTGAGTTTGGGCATTTTTTATAATAATAGAGGCTATGATCAACATTTATTAAAACATAATTTCAGAGTAATAGGTTAAGATTAAAAAAAAAAGGTTTTGTTTAGAATTTAGCATCGGTAGAGCTCTAAACGTGGAAAACCGGCGATAAAGCAATTGTCCTCCGCTACTCGATCGGCATTGTATTTCCTACAATCCAACAGGGCTTCAACTTTCAAGCCTAAACCATAGAACAACATACTACACGCTCTACATAACGTTAAAAACTAAAGAAGAGAAATATAATTAATGATGTTCCTCACTAAAACAATCCAAGTAAAACCGCCCTCCTGAAGACGCACACCGAGTACACTCAAATTTAAAGTAAAGCAAAAAGAACCAACGTTACTAGGCAGGACAGCTGGTTGTTATTCGACATACTGAAACCAGAGAAGGGGTTGTGTTTGTCTTCCTATTTTTTTCCCCATACTTGGGTTTTAGTATGTCGAAGAACAACCATCCGCCTTCTCCAAATAGCCGCCATTAGATCATAGTTTCAAGGGCGAGTTGTCAAAATGTAAAAGGATATTGGACCGTAAGAAATTGAGAGAAAATAAATATTTTATTCAGTATCTACAATCAAACGACTCAATTGTTTTCACAAATTCATTAGGCTGCAAGTTATCGTTTGACTCGGAAAAGCGTGATCGCCTTCAGATGAGTCATCAATATATGACAGGAATATGTTTTTAAAATGCTTGCATGAAGCGTTGAACATGAAGAAAGAACTTCTCTACAGGACATTATTCTTGAGGAACTACGCGTATGCTTATTAAGGAGCTGAACTCAGTTTCACAGTCTTTGGTGCTAGCACCACCTTCGTAAACAATCCATATTCTTTCATTGTAAGCACTGCACATATGCATCCTGGTAACATTTCCACGCGTCCTGAATCGCAACAAGGACAAGCTGCCCTCGTCATTTTTGCGAACAAATGTGGTAGAAGATTTGATTTGACTTCTGGCAGCAGATCGTTGTGCGTTGCCCACAAGACAGCCATGATGTTTCTTTTAAAGATGGTTTTACTTCTTTTCGTCGACAAAGAATGTAATTGCACTTAGGAGGCATAGTGGATCCGAGGAAGCTTCGCTTCGGGTTGGATCTGTTGCGTCGACGTTCTGTGTCGCCCGAACACAACCGTCAGAATTACAATTACGAGAAGAATGACAGCTACTGGTACTCCTATAAAGAGACCCCAGATCTTCGAAGCCGGCGGCTTCTGCAGCTGCCTAGGGGAGGGATGTTCAAATGTAGCCAGGGCAATGTTGGAAGCCCCCGAATCGAGACCATCCTTGTTCAGCACACGAGCAGAAAAGTAGAAGTCTGTGCGGTTTTCGATCTTCGCCTCGAACACCACAACTTTGGGAATCTTGATGGTGACGTTCTGCTTGGTTCGTGCCGGAAGCGGTGATAACTGGCCTTCCACGACGTCACTCTCGGGAATCAGAACACCATCCTCAAAACGCTTCAAAAAGCTCGCCATGTTGGTGCTCACTCTGATCTCCACTTGAGAAGCTGCAAAAATAATTTTTAACAATATCGATTTGTATTGTTGATATATTAGAGCACGTACAGCCCGACATTACGTTACAAAAACTGAATTGTGGAGCATAAACAGCTAGCGAATCAATAAAGCATGTTAACTAAACACAAAATCAAGCTAAAACTTCCTGAAAAGGGCGTTTCCATGTAAACACCTCTAATCACAGGCTCAGGCAATACGATCCACTCGGTTATTGTGCAAGGAACAAAATTATATTTATTGTAGCTGGCCGACAGATTTTTTTTTTTTTTTATTTTAATATTCACTGAATGATCTACTTGACTTGAAAGAAATTGCTACTTCTAAATAGCAATTATTTTTAATTGATGGCCGCTTATTAAAGATGGCTTGCAAAAACTTCAAGCACAAGTGTTATCACCTTAAACTTTGAAGATCCCACCAGATTATCTTGTTAATATGTTACACCTGCATGCTCTCGCTATAGATCCCCACTACAAACCTTGCGGCACCGCTTTGGCGTTTTTCGAGCGCATCTGTATGCGTATATTATCTCAATTCACGAGTCTATATTAGAGCCAAAATATAGCCTCCTTCTTTCTTTTTTTTTGCGCATTTTGTTTTGGCTTTTACGTACGGCGTCGCGTTCTTATGACTAGCTTTGCCGGTTCAGGTAGTTCGAGGTAGACGCAAGGTTGTGGCTATAGCCATCAATCGAGCTACGCTTAGGGTATCGACTTTCTGAGTCCTACACACGGTGTCAGCAAGCTCAGGAGATGCTATGTGACTCTGTAGCAGATTTGTTTTAACATTTCCCGTCGAACCGATAACGTTCCCTGCAATTTTAGATAAAGCCGCACATAACTCTCTTATCCCTAACCTTCAGCAACAAAATGGATGGCGCGTTGTTACTTTGAAGCGTTGCTTATTTAGCAATTCTAATGCCCGAGTCACACTAGAGCGACAAGCAGAAACAATGGACACCTACTAGTCTTAAACACATGGAGCATGTACGCAGAAGTACTTACCTTTGGCAGGCTTGCAGTCTATTGGGGTCCGTTAAGTAAGCACGAGGGACCGCAAGCCTACCAAAGATACCTCCGCGTGCATTCTGCACTTGTGTGAGGCTTGCCGATGTTGGTTCTTTCTGTTTCTCGGTTTAGTGGGATTCGAGCATAAGTATGGTCATAGCAGCGGTGGCGGAACCATCAGCCACACATTTTTCCAGTAGTTAGAAATACGGGTAATTATAATATTATTTTATTCGAAACCGCCAGCAAGGTGAGGACATATGTCCAAAGCAGACTGAAAACTTCGTAAAAAACTTGTCACTCCTAATGCGGCGACGATGTCGTCATGCGCACTTTGTGTTCGTATATTTCACTATTGAACGTACGCTCCTACCCGACAAATCACTCGCGCGTCCGTTTCAGTAACGCAGAGTCACTAACTAGTTGGCCCCACGTAATAGCTTGACGTAAAGCCCCTGTATCCGGATAAGTAGTTACAAATCTCCCTCTTCACACAGTTGTCCCTCTCGTCGGCGTCGGCGTAACCGCGCGGTGCAGTATGGGACGCGTGACGTCAGTGGTGACGTCAGTGGTGACGTCAGTGGTGACGTCACTGAGGACGTCACTGATGACCTCATCAGTGACGATGACCATGACGATGACGTCATCACAATGACGTCACTGGTTACGTCACTGATGACGTCATCACGATGACGCCATCGTGATGAAGTCATCGTCATCGTCCCGTGACCTCACAGGGGTCACGTGACCCCCGTGAGGTCACGTGACCTTCGTGAGGCGATGGTGACGCTGCTCGAAGGGAGTAGCAGACAGGATCAGGAGGTGAGGAGGAGGGAGGAGGGGAATACCTCCCCCTCGGTACCCTTCCCTCCTCCTCGTCAAGAGCTGCGCTCGAATTCGGCGTCACAGGGAGTTGTAAACGGCTTTCATTTTTTTTTTCAGAAAATCTTTTTCTTTTTTTTTATTGCTGTTACGTTACTGGGCTACTGCCCCAAGTGGTACCACTGCATTTGTACAAAGTCTGAACTTTCGGCGACGCATGAGGTACTTTTATTATACGACAAACACGATTCTTCTTTTCTTACTGGCTGAACATATGTGTTGGTTTAAAATTACCCCATAGCCATAGTCTAAAACACATTGCCACCGTGCACTAACACCAAACGTTGTCTAGTGTTAGACAGACTCAGTGTTTTTCAGTGCGAGCTTTACGCTTTTTCTTGAATATTCACATCAAAGCCAATGTGAATTAAATTATGTTAAAATGCCCAAGTTCAGACAGAGTTAAAACAACTATACAAAATACCACACAAGGGAATGCAAAAGGTGACTTCTTACCATGGCCATAGTCCAAGTGCTCTCCCGGACAAGTCCAGGACAGGACAACGCAAAGAGTGCCGTTTTCAGTAATAACATCAGCAACTCGAAGGTCCTGGATCGAGGCCGGTGGAATCTTGGACACATCGATCACGCCGTCAACTCGGAAGGAGCCCCCATCTGAGAATCGTCTGAAGCTTGGAGCTTTTTCGCCAACAGTCTCTTGTGGTTCGGCAACTTCGATGTCTTCATCCACGTAAACAAACTGTTCAAACGGAAGTCCTTCGGCTCCAAACTCCGGAGAGGCAGAAGCCGTTTTCTTGGTAGCTGCCGAATTTGTAGATAGTTCTGCAAGATAAAATATTATTTCTGAAAAATTGCGCCCCGATGTATATGGTAACCAGCAAAGGTGTCGAGAGCCTTTCTGGCGGCAGCTTGCAAAGCAAAGTTTGACAAACATGCCTGTGTTCACCATTATATTAAAAACACTGAAACCTTGAGCATACGCTTACCTACACTACGCCGTGGAATTATTTCTCTAGAGTGTTTACAAACTGTTTTTCCGACGGCGCAAACCTAACGTACTCAAAAAAGCCCTGTAGCAAAAAAGGGGCCAACAGCAAAAACAGTCATCACATGTATCAGGCAAGACCTATATACAAAAAGGAAGTAGAAGACTTCTGGAGCGATCTATCTGAGAAATGTCTGTCAAACACAAAAAACGCTGCTTTATCTTTTCCGTTATCTGTCATAATCCTGACACATCAAACCTGTTTTTTTCTTCTCATATTATGACATCTTTGCTTGTGATGTCCAGTGGCGAAGTGTGTTAACTCACCGCAGCTCACAGTACATGCAGCGAAAGCTCGCGCCGCAGAACCCAGGGACCCTGGGTTCCTTCCCGACCCCCGCCCGTTCCGATCTGGGTGAGCATTGTACCGAAGTGCGGTCGTCTAATCACTACTTCGTGATGCGCGTTCGAGACCCCAGGCTAATGGTGGTACTGCACTGGATGAATTCCTCATCTACAGCTGAGACACAAGACGCCAACTGGAGCTAACTTCCCGCTTTTTAAGCAAACACAAAACAAAATTATTAGTCGATATTCATTGCGTTGACATCCGAGAATGCATTATCGCCGGCCACGTACCAGGGGGAGACGCTACAACTGGAAGACCTCCGGAACCCCGTCGTCCTCTCACAACGATTGCCGAGCCATCGCCCACAACTTCGGCCACCACAGAGTATCTTCCCTTGCCCTTGAACTGAGTGAAGTATGCGCTGTAGATGCCGTCGTTGGCCGTGACGTCCGCACCTGGTAATAAGTGAGTACAGCCGATAATATAATATTATAAACAATAGAGTATAGACAACTGAAAGGCGAAAGCCATAAGCCGTCGCAGGGCCCTTTTTTTTTTTCTCCCAAAGAGCAAAGAGCAGGCGGGTCGGTGAAAATACAAAAAAACATTGAAAGAATAAAAACACTTAGGGACAAGGACAGACAAGGACCAACAAGGACTGACAGGGCCCAACGTGGACAGACAAGGAGAGACAGAACAGTCCTAAGAGAACTCTGCTGTCGGGCCTGGCCCCTAAGTGTTTTTTATTGTTTCATTCATTCTTGTTTCATTTATTTTCACGAAGACTCCTGTTTGCGCGCGAGCGAGTCCAGTTGACATGGCTTCGTTCACGTAGGTACATAGACTGGATATGACGTCCATCGGAATTATCTCAAAAGTCAACCACACCGGTCACTCCTAAGAAAGAAAGAAGCCCAGCTACAGTCACTGACAGGTTAAAAAAACGCGGGGCGTGGTTTATAACCTCACGCTTCTTGCTACGTGATTCGTTCTTCGGTGCTCTTAGTGCTATTATTGGCTAATGCAGCTATCGCATTGGCTGCGGAGCCGCAATACGAGACTTGGGCCCCTCCACGCCACCAGTCCCTTCAGCCGTTGTCAGAGTACTGCTAATACATCACACAACACTCAATCTGCAGACGCCGTCTCAGGCGTGTTTCTTCCTGACACAGTGGTGGTGCAAACACTGTTTGAAGACAGGTTTGAAGCACACATATCTGCGAGGTAAACATGGTTCCAACGTGCCTGAGGTGCGTCCACAGATAATTCAGTCCTCATGTGTGCAACGAATGCAGTGTCTTTTGGATGGTTATAAGTTGTGCGAATGCGGCTTTAAAGGGATGCTGAGCCAAACATTTCAGTGTCTATAATAAACGGCTCACTATCTTTTCATGAGTCAGCAGCCACCGGTGTGCGCGAGCACACGCAACGAAATTGACGTCATCACATCCCCCATTCGAGCTTATTAAAGGGATTATCCGGTCAAATTTCGTATTCATGAAAACATTTAGACCTCATTGTCAATGGCTGTCAGAGCATCTTCCACGACAAATCTGAATTTTGTGTGCTTCCCTGGAGGAGTAATGGTATTTTAACCCAAGCGTGCATAAACGGCGTTTTCCTCTTCCACCTTCAGGGAAGCGGAGTTTCTGAGGTAACATCAGGCAAAGATCGTGCCGAACTGAAGTGCACTTCGAATTTTGTCCTCCGCGTGAGCGATACGACGTGGTCCACCCTCGCTGCTGCGCTAGACGCTAGATTTTTTTTTTTTTTTTTTTTTTTTAGAATGAAAGGGTATTTTCGTTGTGCGGTTGTCACGCTCCACACTTCTCCGCGACATTTACAGTGGCGAGTAATATGGAATGCTGCGTTGCGTCGGGAGCACTGTGTTCCCACGGAGGAATGAGGGATAGGATATGACAATTGCAAGACTGGTGTGACGTCACGTCAGGCATGGGAGTGCAGCCGTTGATACTTGCGAAATTTGGCATGGATTTTCGTACAATTATCCGTCGTTGATTACACTAAATTGGGGTGTTGTTTAATGGAATAAAAATGGCCTATGTTAATAATTAGGCTCCCACCAGGTAACCCTCACGAAATCTTAAGAACTTCCGGTTTTCACCGGACAATCCCTTTAAGTGTGAATGGGGGACATGATGGCGTCAATTTCGTTGCGTGTGCTCGCGCATACCAGGGGCTGCTGACTCATCAAAAAAGATAGCGCGCCGCTTATTATAGACACTGAAATGTTTCGGTTCAGCATCCCTTTAAGCTGGCGGTGTTTATAGCTCTACGCATTTTAGGCATCTTTTGTAGAGGAGATAGCCCTGCCCTTAGTCTACATGGTAAAGTCTAATTAAACGCACCGACTCCATCGTCGAAAAGCTCCACGATCAGCTGCCCAACGTTCTCCTGGGGTGTCATGACCTTGGCCAGGACCTTTGCACGTAGAACTGCATGGGGACCCTTGGAGACCTCCGAATAGATGCAGGCGTCCAGAGCCTGGTTGACGTCGAATCTCTTGAGAAAGGTACGCAGCCGAATGGGGTGGTCCTCGGCTGCCACAACCATCGAAGTTACGCGAACGTTTACTACATCCGTGCTGGCTCTCGTCGCCAGAGCAAGATTCCAGGTACCGGGCTACAGAGAAGAAAGGAGACAACATACGATATATGAACTGTGATTAACGTTGTTCGTTTCTTTTTTTGTCTCTCCCACTGCGTCTGTACGTGATTTTATCACCTCATGAGCCACGTGAAACGTTCTTTGCGCGCGATTCGCCCGCGTCGACGTCCGAGCGGCGTCATTTCGTTCGCACGCGATCTCTAATCGCCAACGCGCCTTTTGTAAGCTAAACAAAAAAAGAAAGAAAAAATAAGACACGCGCCGCGGTAATGCTGGAAGCACGCCTCTGCTCTCACCAGTGAGAGCAGGGTGAACATTCACGTGATCTGAACGAATCCGCTTTCTGCGGCGTGCACAGAGAGAGTGAATGACTCAGTATGCATTTCAAGTCTGAAAATAAAGAAAATAAAGCACGAGTCCATTTGAAGCCTTTATTTCTTAGCTTAAGAATTTATTTAGTACATCCACGTACATTCAATCTGCACGTGGTGCAGTTTATGTAGCCTAAAAGCGTTGAGACTACACTTATATAACCAGCTGTCCGTCGCTGCATACGGGTTTACCTACGTTAGCATCGACGCGCACGTCCGTCGCGCGTCGCAATTTCGCGAGCAAGAAACAGCTCATACGGGTCACGCTTTACCATCATGATGGTCCTGAAACTGGACCTACCGCCAAGATCAAGAAGGGTAAATTAATGTTTCCCAACGGATCGCGAAATTGTTTTATTAAAATAAACGTTTACCGATGAGGACCGCTTGTAAATTCGTGACTGGTGACTCGAGCAATACTCAACACGCAATAGGAGAATCTCTGACTAATTTACTTTAGCCTCGCGTTCATCACGAGACTTCTATAGGGATATAAGAGATGGTCGCACCTTGGAGATATCAACGCTTTCAATATTGTCGTAAAAAAACAGGTAAGCGTGTCAGAATAGAACATATTTGATTATGACGAAACATACCGCAAACATCCAATTGAAAAAAATGTTTAGTTCCTTCAGAGCAAGGGTTGTCAATAAGAAATAAAACATCTACTGGCACTGGCTGTATCTTCGTTAGTAAGGCAAACAGCGTTAAATTAAAATATTTTCAGTACTCGTCCTCTTTTTTTTTTACTTTTGAGGGAGTAAGCTCGTGTTCCAGCTTATGGGAGATCTAAAGCCGGCGAGGTTTGCGCCGAGACACCATGTATCATCAATTGTGGCAGTGTGATGATCCAGCCAGTCCCAATTAATGAGTAGAACATTTCTGAACGAAATAGTGACACTGAAGATTAAGAATGTTGTAACACTAATATTTGTATTATATCTGTCATTTAGCCAGATTAATTTAAAGAACCCCCGGCACAATTTGCTAACTACTCTGAAGCAGAGTACGGGCGCTGAAAATGTGCCCTTATCTCACCATACTTTATATTGCAAAATATTTCTGTGTAAACGATAACAAAGTTTACTGATATAATAAAACATTTTATCTAACATAATCAAAACACCGAAGAATGAAACCTGAATTTCATACCATTGCTGGCGAAGGAATCTCGACGATTAGCCATTTTGAACCCGACTTCGAAATACGGAACGAGCAGCCCTTGCATATGTCTCCCTTGGGGTCCGAAACATTAACTTCCAAGTTAGTTTGGCTGCCCGACATGATGACGACCTTTGTGTCTTTACCAAGATCCCGGTCAATCATGATTGGAATTTCTTGACTTTTATCCAGTTTAATGGACTCGTCCAGAATCTGTGCAAAATGAAAATAAACATCGTGCATGAGCAAACTCAAACGCCCCATCAAAACCGCATTGCAGTTGCATATGCTCCACACGTTTTTAATTTTAGGTGGACCCTTCGGTGTGCTTAATACATGTCAAAAATTATCTGTGAGCAATATATCTTGT
This sequence comes from Ixodes persulcatus, assembly GCA_013358835.2. Lineage (NCBI taxonomy): Eukaryota > Metazoa > Arthropoda > Arachnida > Ixodida > Ixodidae > Ixodes > Ixodes persulcatus. Next base: position 16,311 of record JABSTQ010008208.1, on the reverse strand, counting down.
GAGCACCTGAAAGAACAATCATGGTACCGTTCAAAAGGAGTTTGATTAGCCATGAAAGCGGGATGAATATTTCGAGAAGCCAAATGAAGTCTTCGCTGGTAACCTAAACATGATCTGAGCACATTAGACGTTTTATTTGGTGGAAGAACCAATATCTTATCATTTCTATTAGTTTTTTTTTACGAGCTTTTTTGTCATGTTGTAGCGATTGGTTGCTTGGTTGCACCGTAAAAAGGTGTACATGCGAAGTATTACTGGCGATATGTCAATAACTTAAAGTCATTAGGGAAAGATAGAACACGCCTGAAATGTATGGGCGTCCAGGAATAGCCAGGTGACATAGCCATGTGTTCGTATGAGAGAGACATCTTTTACCACGACATTGTACTCTTGAGCGGTCATCAACACACCTCATCATGACACCACCAGTCTGATAAAAGCCTGAGGCCACACCATTGTTCGATGATAGGAAGCTTGAGTCATCTCTATACCTTTGTGCGAATTATTGGGTCGGTTGCTAAAATGCCGCGACGTGATGCAGATCGAGTCTTGGAACTATTCTGCTGAAACTCTAAACAGCGATGAAGTTTTAGATGTCACTGCACTATTTCAGTTGAGCCACAATTTGCACATCCAAGGCATTCCTGAGCGCTTTAGATGACACTTAAGATACTCACTTGCGAGCCGAACATGACGAAGCAAAATGTTTTGAAACAAATTAGGTTTATATGACCTTTACGTGATATTTGAAAAAAACCGGGATAAATACTGGCGGTATGTCAATAAAATAAAGTAAGCCTCATTTTAGTGTAACTCTACCTTGTGGTTTAGTTTTTTAACTAAGCGAAATTAATCCCGTTTTTTTTTTCACATTTCACATAAACGTTGTGTAAACCTAATTCATGTCTAACCATTCTGCTTCGTCATCCTTGGTTTAAACGTTAGTACATAAGAGGCATCAAGAGCGCTCAGTAATACCGTCGGCGTGTGAATAGTGGCTCAAATAAAATAGCGCAGTGTCATCGCTAGCTTCATCACTGTGTGGGCCTTCAGCACAAAACATCAAAGACTCGAGCTGCATCACGCCAGAGCAATTTTAGAACCGACCCAATAGTGCGCACAAATGTAGAGACATGGCTCGAGCCGCCCATCATTGAACAACGGTCTGACCCGATGCTTTTATGAAACTGGTGGCGCCGTGAGCCGGTGGGTTGGTGACCTCCCAAGAGCGCAACAACGTGGCGGAAGATGGCACTCTCATACGAACAGATGGCGACGCCACCTGGTTATTCCTGGACGCCAATAAATTCCCGGCGTGTCCTGCACCTTTCTCTGCCGTGTGAGAATCGTCGATGACGCAAATGCTATTTGATTGCAGCCACTATTCGCACACTTCTTAAGCCGCAGCCACACATCATATGCATTATCCAAAAGACAAGGCGTTCGATGCAGATATACGATGACAGACGTATCTGTGGACTTGCCTCAAGCAGTGTTCGAAGCATGTTTGCTTTATGCATACGCATGCTTCGAAAATGTGTTTAGAAAGTTTTCGTATGACTAATGTGGAAAGACCGTCATGCTAGAAAGAATGGATGGATGGATGGATGTTAATAGCTATACCCTTTGTAACGAGCGGTAGCTTACGCCACCTAGCCTAAGTCTAAGGCACGTCTCAGACGGTGTCTGCAGAGTGTCTTTTGTGTGATGTGAAAGCAGTGAGACCGCGACTTAACCGATACTTTAATGCCGATTACCTGATCTTAAACGTAGTGCAGGTTTACAGGACACAGTGGTTACTAACCGTGATCGGACGGTCAGCTTCGTCCAGCTGGGCGGTGGTCGACTCTACGAAGGCAGACTCCATGGCGGCCTCGATGTTTGCCTGGCTGTCGCTCAGCGAGAACGCCTTTCCCCCCGTCATCAGGGCGAGGTTTTCGAGACTCTTTTCTGCGCTCGTACCCAGAGCCAGGGTGTTCACCACAACTTTCTCGGTCAGCAGCTCCGGCAGCACGGCTGCTATTCTTGGATCCCTGTTTTCCTCCCCGTCAGTCATGAGAATGATGGTGTCACCCTCCGCCCTTCTGCCTCCTTCTTTCAGCACCTTGAGTGATTACCCATAATAGCGTCAATACCCATCAAATTACAAAACGATGCACGGGTATCGTAATGTGCAGTTTTAAATGGGCGAAGTAGGAAGCTCACGTAGTTTAACTCTCTTCGTAGTAGGCTAGGCTGCTCCTCTGATAAACAGTGGAATGATGTTTTTATTACAATTTTCTTTTCTAAACAGTCGAATGAACCGTAGACCAATCCAGTTTGCAGTTATTATAAGCTCAAGCGTCAAGACGTAATGCATGGGCACACTTGATAAGGGGTCTGTTGGAAGCCTCAGAGTGGCAGCCGTAGTTCCTAGCGGGTAAGTCTTCATTCCTTAAGGTGATGATGGCTTTTGGAAAGTTTCTCCTGCTTAAGATGCTCATGGCTTATGATGAATATAGGCCAACACGCGGCCCTGACGTCACGCAGCTGCGGTGGCGCTGTCGACGGCACTGCGCATGCGCAGAGGCCTCACTTCACCCGAATTCGGTTTCTGCGCACGCGCAGTGCCGACACCTGGTGTGGGCAAACGCGGGCTTATTTGTAAACAGCGTGTCCGTCTATATCTTGCTATAGAGTTTGATGGCTCCGGGTAATTTCCCTCGCTTAAATGCTGATGGCTCCTGGTATACCTCCTGCGCTTAAGTTTTTGATGGCTCTTGGTAAATCATCCCTGCTTAAGATTTTGATGGCTTCTGGAAAATCCTCCCTAGTGGCTTCTGGTAATTATCTTGCTTGAACGCCACTATGAAGCTTCTAAAAAATTATTTTCTAACATATTTTTTCAACCTGCCTCGACAACCATCGTGTTTTGTTCGACAACTCCAAACTGGCATGCAGGCGAGAATCGGCAGTAAACCTCTTGCAGCTAAACTGCAGAAGGTCCGGCATTATTCTCTAGACAGAGAATGCATTTATAAGGTTACTCAAGCCTCAGAAATGCATGCGCCAGTTTCTACACAAAGCTAATTCCTTCAATGATAACAGCGTCTCCGAAGTTTCGAACAGATAAAGTGAACACATTATCGCTACATCAATCCTGCCAGCTTTTCGTCTATCTAATTACATTATCGTCTTGCCTACAACCAGGATCCGTGCCATCGTGACATCATTGGTTTTCAGTCAGGTGACAATCTTCTTTCCTGTCACTACACGAGAGCTGCGAGCCTCCCCATAACAAATAAGGAATCACGCGACAAGACTCGCGAAAACTCGACGGCACAAAGCGCTATCGGAAGTTTATGAATTCTCATCTCCGGACGCATTTTATACGCCTTATTAAAGCAAAATCAAGATTAGATTTTCAAAACAGTTTATGCGTGTATCACACCTTCTCGAGGCATATTATTTGGATAAATTAAAAAGACCATGATACTATATTAAACGCGAGTGTTTAAATAGCTGCATGTCGCTTAGTGGGGACAAGCAAACCTAGCACACAGAAATACACGGCCAGAAACATGATTTTCGCCATTCATTTTTAAGAATAAGAGCAAACGAACACTTTTATTCGCACATTTGCCAAGCCAACACCACCTAGACAAAAGGCCTTCGCATGGTCTCCTCTCCCTCTACGAAACGTCATCAGAGTCGAATCGCGCAAACTCGGCTATTGGGCCCGAGCCCGGTTTTCGACGCGCTGATTGGACGCGAGCCCCAGCCAAACACTGACTCAGCACTCGTGCCCAATCTCACGCCTCTTTCGACTGTGATGACGTGTGGGCAGGTATTCTGTCTAGGTGGTGTTGGCCAAGCTCTCCACCGTTTACCGAGGTGTATTCATGGTGCGCCAGTCAGCCTTATATAGTTCACGAATCAGATAAAAGTGCTGCTTCACTCGGACTGTGCTCGGTAAAAATCAACGTAACTGTGGAACACGAGAATCAAGACCGACACGAGTTTTCAATATTGTTTCCTTTTGAATTTAATGCACCGAAGCAAAAACAAATTACTCTGCTCGCTTCTAACAAAGCGTTTAGTCGTCTATGGCGGTCAATATTTAGTAACCGCCGGAAAGTCCTATCATGATCACTTTTCGACGAGTGTGACCCATTTAAACACTCAAATGTTTTGTTTGTTTTTGTCAACATGAGAATATGGCGAAAAAATCAGCACCTGGAATATTGCGACTTTATAACCTCAATCAATTACTTGGGAATCAAAATATATTATTTACGGGCGTGCGAAATTGATTGCATCACGTACGCATGCCACTGTGCGGTAATTCCAGCTCTAGCAACCGTCTGATATAGATATCTTTTTACGTAACGTCATCGGAGCCAGACTGGTGGTCATTCCTCTTATTCTTACTGAGAAATATAAATTCAGTGGTGCAAAATATAAGCTACAAAAGGTCTGCACTCAGCAACAAGTAAACCACAATGGCAACTGATGTGACGTCAGTGCAAGCCAAATTTATTTAAAAGCGTCAAAACTCCGTCTGAACCTTTGATGTACCACAGCAGACGCTGCAAACCATCTTAGCCAGTTCGGTGCACAGAAAGTGTCACGTGACCTGACAGTAAGGCGCAGACAAATAAAAAGCTCAATGTCACGTCATACTCCTACTGCGCAAGATTTGCGGCTGGGATAGCTCAAAACATCGGCTGTGATACGTCGCATCTGCACACTTACATTAGAGCGCTATTACCTCAGCGCGATCGCTGAGCCTGCTGATGCTGCTGATGCAGCTCGGGGAGAGCGCTGGGATAGCGATCATCCAGCGGATGCACAATATTAGTCATACAGCGCCGGATCATCGGTAAGTTACGTTCAAGTCAGGGCTCCATCAGCGCAGTTCTTAGTGCTGGCTTACCGCTGTTGTCCATGTGTAAACCGGCCTTTCAGGCCTGTTCAAGTCAGCACTATCGACACAACACTGACTGTGCTACATCAGCAGATGTATCGCGCACCGCTGCATGAGGCCCGGATTTAGAAAAAAAAATCCAGCGCAAACTCAGTGATGAGTCAGCACTGAAAGCCTTACAAAAATTATCAATGAGTTTCAATTGACTTTCTATTGTGTTCCTATAGAGTCAATTGAAACTCAATATAAACTCAATGTCTAATGAGTTTGATCATTAGAAACTCAATTTTGATTCTACTGAGTTTACTCATTAGGAATGCGATTGAGACTGATCATAAGAAACTCAATATCGATCCTATTGACTTTACTCACTAGGAATGCAATTGCGTTTGATCATTAGAAACTCAATATCAATTCTAATGAATTTACTCATTAGGAATGCAATAGAGTTTTATCATAAGAATGTCAATATTGATTCTATTGAATTTACTCATTACGAAAGCAATTGAGTGTGGTCATAAGAAACTCAATATCGATTCTATAGAATTTACTCATTAGGAATGCAATTGAGTTTGGTCATAAGAAACTCAATATCGATCATATTGAATTTACTCATTAGGAATGCAATCGAGTTTGGTCATTAAGATCTCAATATATATTCTTTTGAAATTGCTCATTAAGAATGAAATTAGCTTTGCTCATTAGAAATGCAATATGTATTGTTTTGAATTTACTCATTAGGAATGCAATTGAGTTTGGTCATAAGAAACTCAATATCGATTCTATTGAATTTACTCATTAGGAATGCAATTGAGTTTGGTTGTTTGTGGATTACTGCACCGAACGCTTATTGCTTGTACCAATGTTTTTATATTAAGGGATAGAGTGCAGTGACGTCGAAACACTGTTTATCATTTATGAGACTTCCAAGGAGGAAATAGCAAACTGGGAACCTTAATAAACGCTGAGGTGGTCACCGGCCAAATGAATGCCTTTCTTATGTAGGGTATATAAGACGGTGGGGTAGTCAAGGGGAGTACGATTAGTGGGTTGTGAGTGCTTAGTTATGATGTTTGTGTTCGTTTCCTCCATGTGCTTTGTTTCCTTCATGTTGCATGCTTTAAGGAATTATACAAAACAAATTCTGAACCAGTTGCAATAAATTCTTTTGAAACACGTTGCAAAATTTCAATTGAAACTCAATTGCAATATTTTTATTGAAACTCAATAGCAAAAGTTCTATTGAAACGCTATTGCCAAAATTCAATTGAAATGGAATTGCTATAAATTCAATTAAGACTCAGTGGCCAATACCCTGGTACGGTTCAATAGGGACTCATTAGAAAAAGTCAATTGAGTTTCAATTAAGACTGAATGCCATCTATTGAGTGAGTCCTTTACACCTTCAATTGAAACTCAATTCATTTTTTTGTAAGGGATATATATATATATCGCTGATAACGTTTTGACTTTGTGCTCTCTCAGCGCTCGGATGCATGTGTGAACCGCCCTTTGACGTGACACGGGCAGGGTGGAGAATAAAAATCAATATGATGTAATCTCCATTTAAATGAGACACGTTTACTAAAATAACTTAAATCAAACCATTCCCGCAAAAAAATAATCCTGAAAATAATTGTTTTATTGTTTGCCTATTACTTGATACGTTCTAAGCTCATATTTATTTTGCATTGAAATGAAATAATAGTCACACATAGTATATTTATAGAAGGCTGATAAAGAGAAAAAGGATGCGTTCTTCCGTGCAAATCAGAGCGTTGAGCTTGCTTTCTACCTTCCACTTCATTCGCCAGCTACGTCAACTCCGAGTACAACAATATCAAAACGCCAAAGAAACCAAAAAACGTAAAGTCCTTTTGCAATGAAGTGAGTGCGCGAGACAACACATTAAGCTTTTCAGCTACCTAAAAAACGAAGCTGTTTTTGTTCTAGTATGGCAGAGATTACTACAACAAAAGATGTTAATTGGGCTCCACTTTATCAACAAAAAGTTGTCAATTGAGCTCTACTTTACATGTACAGTAATTCTTTCTTCCGATTTGTTATCAGTGATCGGACGAATCGATCAATCAATCCGCCACGTTAAAAAAATACATATACTAGTAACGAATCAATAGTTTACACCTACAGCGATTTAAATGAAAGTAACCTGATTGATATCAATACGACCAGCGATAACAATATTCCGAAACTGCTTTTGTATCGAACAGAAAAAGGACAGCAGGATGGTGCTCGCGCTGCAGTCAAAAGTGTTGAGTTCTCGCAGATAACTGGTAGCGCCACCTGCCGCCATGCCAAGGATTTGGAAAGTGAAGTCAAGCCTATGATGTGCCGGGAATGGTCCACCGCTTTCCGGGCTTGCCGTCACGGGGTCAAGTTTGCTGTATAGTTACAGTAACCTAAAAATACAAGTGAACGTTTTCACGTACTCTCGCATTCATAACAAAAGGCAGGGACCCTCGTGACTCATTATGCCAACGTTCCCTAAACTGTCGGAGCTCGGCTACGCGAGTTTTTGTGACCACGTGCACAAGCTTAACGGCCATTTCACCTTACACTGCAAACCAAAGGGACAGCGGACAGCACAGCATCAAACTTACGTCCAAAAGCAGTGAAATGTGAGAAGTGTTTGCAGCGGCACTGGAGCTTGAAGAATGACAGAACACCAATGGAAGACAAAGACAGGTCGGAGAAGGTCGTTCTTCCCCTCTTCGTCCTCGAGCGATGTTCTGCCCTTCTTGAATCCCGAGTTCCGCTCAAAACACTGCGCACAATTAATTGTGTTTTTTGTTTGTTTTTGTTTTTGTTTTTTTTTGCTTTTTTACATAAGCCTGCTGAATTATTTCAAAGGTCTCTGTTTTATATTTACCGAGTTTGATGAGGGATTGATTGTCGCTCTCGCTCTGGTTTTGCAGCCCATGGTGAAATGACCGTGGGCTGCAAAATGGCGCAGATCCAAATGTTCAGAGAATAACGTCCTTTGGCATAACGAGAAACGAAGAACCACGATTTAAACACTGGCGCGCATCACCATGCTGCTCTCTCTATTTACGCTACAAAATCAGTCTCTAGACTTTTTGATCGCGTCTCTTACACCTGATTTAAATAAAATAAACATCTAATTTACTAAATCTTTTTTTGTATTGTGACCTTTTTATTTTGGACACAGGGTATAGTGCAAACGCACAAGCTTACCTGGACGCTTTTCTTCAGGGCGCAGCCAATGCAAGTGTACCCACCAGCGGCCAAAAGATCGATGGCTTTGGCCATGTCAGTACGGCTGGTGTTATTCACGGCTGTCAGCCTCTGAGTCACCGTTGCCGTATCGCTGAAAACCACGATCCCGAGTAGGAAGCCGTTCGGAAGGACGTCCCGGACGAAGTGTGTGGCCGCACTTTTGAGACGAACCAGTCGATTGTAGTCCTAAGCGGGGATTTCAAAGAAGGGAAAGGGAAAAATGGAAAATTAATGTTAACCGGGTTGTTCTCGAACACGTATACGTGTTCGAGAACAACCCGGTTAACATTAATTTTCCATGTATACACGGACACACTTCTGCATGTCTGCATTCCCTAGTCACGGCGAACTGAAGAAAGGCAGACTATGTCCTATTGTGATCACGAGTTTTGCTTTCTGATTGGTTCTACGGTGTTCTCATCACATGACATCGCATTCCGATCGACTCCGGAGAAATAATTTGATTCTCGGTGCGTTACGCCCTGCGTTTCTTAAAATCTCAGTGACACAAGTAACGCAATACGTAAACTCCAGCATAGATACGCAGTTTAAATTTTAACTGCAACAAAAAACTATCTTAAATTTTCCTCGTTTCTTTTGTTATATTTGTAGCGCGACTGGACTCATTCAAACTTGCTCACTTTGCTGAAGGGAGGGAATACCCCTTTATCGCGTTCAACGGCTATACAGTCTGCGACGAGCTCAGAGTGAACTCCTCCCATCCCTTTTCATTTTAGCAGAGCGAACACTGGAAAGGAGGTGACCTCCTCTCCAGCGTTCGCTCGGCTAAGGGGGAAAGAGGTGGGCGGAGCTTCCCCTAGACACTTAACCTGTCACTGACATACAGATGGACTCTGTAACATGCGTATAAGTTCCAGACGTACTTACCCTCATGCTGCTTGAAATATCCAGAGCCATGACCACTTTTCCCAGGCTATCGTTCCTTTGCTGCACCTCTTGAAACTTCACTTGGACCTGAGTTTCGGGTACCGGATCACCTAGGCTACACGTTGCAACAAACATAACGCCCAGAATAAAATGTATGCGAAGCTGCCGTCACCGCAATTTTGTACTCACACACACCTAACCATAAATCTAAACTATGTTGCAAGTTAAGAAAAGCAGGGCAAGCTCCTCCCAGAAAGCTATCCACTATATTTACTCTAGCGGAGCGAACGCTGGAAAGAACGCGAGTTCTGCCTCGCCTCATCTCGCATCCTGTCCAGTGCTCGCTCTGGTAAAGAGTGAGAAAGAAGAGATATTTGTGAAAAAATGTATGTCCAGTTTTTTTTAACCTGAAACACAAGATAACATGCGCAATTTAGAACGTGACACAATTCCATGATTTGTTTTCGAGTGAACTAGGGTAAGAAAGGCTCTTTCCTGCGTCATGACTCCAGTATGCAACTGCTAGAAAATTGCAGAGAACCGTTGTGATAAGATAAGATGTATTTGGTGCCTTACTTCTGAAAGTCCGCGTTGTTGCTGATGACATCCCAAGTGGACCTCCGTTGGCAGATGTGGTTGTGTTTGCTCGGGGCAAAGATATTGTGTTTTCGGTTCGAGTCGTCACAAAATTGGGACACCTAGAAACAAAATTCAAAACACGATGTTCCTTGGGAGAGAACTAGGAGCCTTGACGGAGTTATACAGAAAGAAGTTATGCGTTTTGGCACATAACAAAGAAAAAGCGCTAAAGCGCGAAATAAATTAAAAGAAAGTAAAGAGGTAATTTGCGCGCTTATTTATCTCCTTCGGCCTACGACTTCGAAGACGATTATAGCAAGATAACATGCATAATTTAGGTAATGTACTTTTACTGGCAAAATTATAAGTGACAAGTCACTTTGAATAAGCGGGGAACCTCTAATTTTCATAGGCACTGGGCTTTAGATGTTGACTGAAACAATTCCAAACCATACTGCCACTACAACGTTTGATAACTCAGGTTGCCTGTTCCATTCGGTTTTCTTGTGGTTCTATCTGAATAAGAAGAAGAATTTCTAATAATGGCATGTTTGCTTCATAATACCAAAGAAAGGTATTGAACCCTTCGTGTCAAGAGAACACCAGACCGCTATGGGTTTCAAAATCGGAGCGATAAAATACATGTGGCGGTTTTCCCGTGTTCGCAGAACAAACTTCGCCCATAACCGAGGCGTTGCTCATACCTCAATACACGGGTACACATCTCTGTTTAAATTTAGCGCTCTTATGTCCCCTTTAAAGGGAGGTTGAAGCAGTTTTTACAGTTATGAAAACGCACATATCGTCTTCATTTGTCGTCCAAAATCTCAAATATCGAATTTTTCGTTGTTTTTTTTTTCAGTTTGTGCATAGAGGTTCAAAAATAATTTTCAAAGTACTGCTCAAGGCCCTCCTTCCCGGAGCGTGACGTCACAAAATGAGTTTCCGCAATGCCCACTCACGCGCATCTTCAGCGCCTATCAAATCTATGCACGCGCATTCTTGCTTTTTTTAAGAAGGACAGAAAAATACGCTACGTCTGGCGCCAGCGAGGAGGAATATATGTGGCATGCTTGCAATAGACCTTTTGCTAAATTACGCATCTATCAAGGAGAATGGTGTTCCACGCACCACACGCGCAGGCCTTCCCCGTAATTAAGATTCGAAGTAAATAACCAAAATATAGCATTGACGAACGCGCTTGCAAGATGCAATTTGTTTTCGGCATTTGCTTTAGAAAGGTTATTAGTGCTGAGGCCAGGCCGTGCGGCGTGTGGAATACCAATCCCTGCATTTTCCTCGATGCTTGGGTAAATTGGCAATCGTTCTAATGTACGTGCGGCCCTCGAGCGACACGCGCTTGGCGGCCGAAAGATCCTCTTATGACGCAACGACTGGTCGGAGGTTTCCGTGTTTTCTCGTGTTTAGGTACAAGCTCGGCGAAAACGAACATCATATTCAGATTCACGGGATAAAACTACGCTAGAATCAATCTCTGTCTCGTTTTTGTTTTTCAAAATAAGTGTTTCAGCTTTCCTTTAAGTCCAACGGACGGGGTAACATCGTCTACTGACGTCACGTGACGCCTAGCATTATAAGGTAGTGTTTCGCTATATTTAGAGGTGAAATTGTGAGGTAGCCTCAGATGACATCACGTGAAACTGTCATTCCCCGCAGAATATACCGAGTATATTTTTAAGCTAAATTTAGCGGGCGCAATCTACGCACAAACACAGACCCCCCGGAACCGCCGCAGAGCATCGCCGATAGGGGAGCTTTAACGGATCGTTCCACAATACCTCCGATAACGATGCCCGATAATGTCGGTGGTTTACCGGGTATAGTTATCGGGCTCTTCAGAGTGATCTACTAAAACACATTAGTAAGGGCTATCGCCCTAAGGAAAAAAAATATTCGCCAGGCTTACACCAGGAATGTAGGGCATGAACATGATGGAAGATTCCACTGGGTCCCTGGTGTTCTGATAGAACTTTGCGTTGCACCTGGTCGACACTTTGCAGCCCCGGTACACGCGGCAAGGCTCGCCGTTCCCAGTGGAAGCCGTGAACCGCATGCGAACCGAGCAGGCGTTGGCCCGAACCTGGTCAAGGAGTTATAAGTTTCTGTTCAGCCATAGTGTAAAATCCCTCTTAGATCAGCGATCATAATATTAACAATCTTTTTTTTTTTTACATGTTTTGAAGCGGAGGACGAGGACAAAATGTGGCATGAGTGTTTTGACCGAGGTCCAGGCACCCCTAGAGCAGACGACTTCGATAACACACACACGGAAATAGTACAAGCACGAAAGAAATATATTTGCACGATGCAGAAAGGAATACTCTTTGAACAAGGTGATAGATGCGACAGATTTAAATAGACGAAATGTTTCGGATCTTAAAGCGTCCTCATTCTTAAAAGTATGGAGCTGCCCGTAGGGAACATGGTTCGCCTTTATTTTTATTTGCATCACCCGCACTTGCAAACTATACTTCGTCTCACCCTAGCATGGACTAACCGCGAAGGCTGTGCTAGCGCGAGCGGCTAGCCTTGACTGCCTAGGCTAGAGCACATGCTGCACGAGCGCTCGTGCAGCCACCGCGGCTTCATTCAAAGCGACTAGCTCGCGCTTTTAGCACGCGCGGCTAACAATAGTCCATACTAAGGTGAGACGAAGTATAGCAGTTACGCTCCTTTGTTTTGATGTCTTACTACCCCCCAATATATGTCCCTGTTTCGTTTTGGGCAGCAGCAAGTGAGCTCAACTCATTTGGAGAGTTCTGCGCACGTGCAGGTCCTTCTCACGCAGCGGCGAAGGCTCGAGCTACGATTAGCGTTCGAGAAGGGAGAGTTGCGCTGCCTTTCCTGCCTTTTGCGTGACACATGAGGAGTCGCGGAGAAGGTAAGAGAGGTGGTGAAACTACCCTTCTGAATGCCGATCGCAGTTGGAGGTTTCGCCGCTTGCGATCGTTTTTATGAGTAAAATGGCTATAGCGTTATGACGGGAAGACGCATTAGGCTTTGCATACCATTCCAACTCGCAGTAGAGGCTCGGGTACCGGTAGTCCCCAGGTGTGCCATATTCGTCAAAGACACCATACCTGTAGTGAGCCCATTCGTGGACCAACTGGAAGGCTGCAACAAATTTTAAGATGTCATTGCTAAACAATATTAAAAAACGACAAAACTTCAAAACAGAAAATAGCAAAAAGTTCTACTCTCCGATAAATAAGCATTTGAAACCCAAAAGCAAAGAGGGAGGATGGAAAGCAATAAAAATGTGAGCCCTCATCTACAAACAGCAAACTTTTTTTTGTTCATGTACTCTATGTTTCTCCCGCATCTCAGACGTTCATTGGTCCATAAAAAACATTTGTAAAGGTAGTTACAAAACCGATAAGCGCTTAAATCGATGCTTCTCTATCTGAATAAATATAGTGACAAGCTTCGCACCAAAAAAGTGCGCAAATTTAAATGCAGGTTAAAAATATTTAAGCGAATAATACACGAATATAAAAAAAAATATTGTAAAATTGTCTCTGCACCTCGTGCCTCAGTTCTTACTGCAATACAAAGCGTTCAGGTAGCATAATAATTGCTTGGCTAACATGAATTATGTATGTTTTATTTTTGGTGCCTATCTTATTCTTGTTTACTATTGCACAAAATGATGTATATTGCAGTTTTTTTTAAGTGTAGTTTCGCTTATATAATAAACACAGTGTATACTTTTGTCTCCTCGTTTTTTTTTTTTTTTTTTTGTTCTATTGCCTGAACAGGCTCCCCCCCCCCCCCCCTCTCTTTTTCAAATATAATAATGCCCATATTTGGGCCCCGCGTGTAAATGAATAAATATAAAGATAAAAAAGAAGGGTGTAAACAACACGATTTGCGCTCGTGTTAGTCGTTCTTATTCCACTTATCGATAGCCCTCTATGTACTTTGGTCTCCTCAAACGTTTCCACTTCTGGCTTGTTATAGGATACTAAAATACAAAACCCCTCCTCATCCTAAAAACAAAAATGGCTGAAGCAACGGTGAGGGTGCAGGCTAGCTGGTGTAAGTTGCGTGTCGTTCTGTGTTTTGTCCCTTGTCCGTATCCCAGTCTCGGGTTTACAACTATGCTCAAAAATGGCTGCTTCTAGGCGCTGCAGTTGCGAATGTTTTCTAACACTTTGAGTCTTGTGTTCAACATATGATGGCAGAACTACAAAAAAGCTCGATGCAGTCATTAGGGCCATTCCGAGCTCTCTCTAATGGTTTTCTTGTTTTTGTTCTAGAGAAGAGATGGGCAGTCATGTACACTGAGCGGCACCTCTAGCGCGAACGCAATTCGGTGCATTTTCGTATTTTACTTTGAAAGGGTACTGGCGGGCATCAAAATTTACCGTTAAGGTTAATACCCCATCCGAGCACTTTCCAACGACAGTTCATTAAAACTGAGAAAGAAACAGAAAAAATGCAGTCATGGACTTTTTCGCGCTAATAGCACGTGTCGCAGAGTACCTTCAACACAAGGTGCTTCCGCGATTACCTTACAAAATTCAAACGATATTATGTTGACTTTAGCGGGAGAGCGGCCTTTCTTGCAGAATTTTTTTTTTTTTTTTACGCAAAGATTAAGGTGACTCTAGCTTAAATTGTGTTTCGTTTATCATATCGTTTGACAGGGCAGGTGTTAAGCGAAAAACAAAATCAAAATATATGACTCAAATATCGGTGCTCTCGGTTAAAAGACTTCATCCACAATTAGCCTTATCCTACTAGATGAATTGTGGAAAATGATTAGGAGATAGGGTACATTAGGGTATGTGTATTTGTGTGTATGTATGTGTGTGTATGTGTATGCATATATATATATATATATATATATATAATATATTTGGATAGTTTTCCCTTTCTTGTGTACAACTTCCCGATTTACTTTAAGGCAAGTGTTATTCTTGTTTGATGTATTGCTGATAGTTGTCTGTTGTTCATTGTTATGATGAAAGTACCTTGTATTATTATGTAATTTCTTGTGTTCTTTTTAAATCTCTTTCTCCTCTCTTTCTCGCCACTGTAAGTACCTGAGGGGGGCTGAGGACCAGTCAAGCTGCTTGGACAGCGTTTTTCCTCAGCCCCCACCATGCTTATACATGGTAAATAAAGCTATTATTATTATTATAATTAACAATTGAAAAGAGGAGGGTCGGTTTTAAAATTCCTAATGAAGAAAACGTTTTAGAAAACCGCAAATACGTAGTACGCATCGTGACATTCTACCCATGTTTAACCTGTTCACTAAGCAGCACAAGTTTTCCAAACACATACGCTCGTCAGGAGAATATCCAGAGAAGATAACAAACGGTCGTTGCGTATGAAGCTTATTACCCGTTTCTTTTGTGGACGCGGCAATTCTAGATCCCTTTCGTCACTTAGCGAAACTAGAGAAAAATTACTATTGCACCTGCAACACTCTCACTGAATCTGGAGAACACCTTATCAGAAAGATAAGAATGCCCGAAAGCCCGTAGATGCAGGTTCTTTTGTTGCTCAACGTGTAGGACATAAGTGCTAAAGTTGCTGAAGGTTTTCCTGGCATTTCTTTGGCTGCCACTGAGAGGTGGGAAAAAATAGAAATTAGGACGCGCGCAAATACTGTTAGCTGATATCGGCGATCCTGTGATAAAGAACGGGAAAGAGAGCGACACAAGAGCAGAAAAGAAAGCACTGTATACTAAAGGTTATGCGCGTTTTTTTTTCCGCGACGAACTCAAGTTGTGCGAGTGCTTGCCAACTTTATGTGTTTTTTTTTGTGTTTTTTTTTTACAGTGCGCGATGCCGGTGCATTTTGATTCTTTCTGCAAAGTAAAGCTAAAAAATATCTAGGTACAAACCTTACGGGTGATGTTTTACTGCTTCTTAGTGTATACTAAGGCGTCGCCAGCGATAGAGACCCATCGATCAGGACCAGCAGCTGCAACCATCGATGTCTGCGGCTGCGCCACGCCCTTCCGATGCGGCCCGAATGCACGGGACCTTCCACTCTACTGGGCGATTCAAGCAGCGGCCAGGCTCTTTAAATTAACCGCAAAATTCAGTTTCTTAACCTATCGCGGTACGATTTTGTGCAGCGTTGCCAACATATGGTGCATTTTTTTTTGTGTAAAATTTGCAAAGAGTGAACTTACCTGAAAAAAAAAAAATAAATAAAGAAAAACGCTAGCTCCTATGGAAACGCAGCGAAGCCACCGGTCTTCAAACAATACAGCGCCGCTTCACACGGGAGCCAAGAGATGGCGCAAGCGGTCGCTGTGCCAACTGCCGCCAACGAACGAGCATACGTTGCCGAGAGCCGGCGTCTTAGCAGACGATCGTTTGGACTCAAAAGCGGCGCGAGCTTTTCTGATATCAGTTGCCAATGCATTATTTTATCATTCTTACTAATAAAGATATTAAATGGACAGATAATCGATTAAAAAATGGTTTGTCGGGATATTTTGACTGTTTTTTTCGGGGTACTGATGTCGTCTGCTTTGCAGTTCCTTTTTACTACCGCGTCTCTTTTGTTTTTGTGGCGGTCGCCGCCTGCGGACGCGCGCCGGTTTTGAGTCGAAACAATCGTCTGCTAAAGACGCCGGCTCTCGGCGTCGTATGCTCGTTCGTTGGCGGCTGTTGGCATCGCGACCATTGCGCCA